>ONZH01018586.1:0-26093 GCA_900303285.1 Rhinella marina | reverse complement strand
TGCAAACGTACAGTTCCATATAAATATCTCCTCTCTCTCTAATCAACTCCAACTACAGTTCCATCTTATATCCAGTGGCATCAGAAAGGCTTAGCCTTATTTTCTTTTTGGAAGGAAAGCTAGTTTAAATATCTTCCTCAGAAACCCAAAGATATGCAAAATAGCTTTCTTTCCAAGAGGAAAAGAAAGCTAACCCTCTCTGAGCCAGCAGATATAAGATGTGCTAATTGTCATATATTTTATCCAAAACCCAGAGGAGTATTTCCTAGCCTACAATACTCCTTAACCCCTTAAGGACAGAGCCCATTTTGGCCTTAATGTCTGGGCCAAATTATAATTATAAAAAACTGCTGTTACAAACTTTGTTAACCCTTCAGTTGTTCCACAAGAATTAAAGGAAAATGGAGGTGAAATTTCTAAATTTCACTTTTTTCGTAGATTATTCATGTTAATAATTTTTTTCTTGCAACACAGCAAGGGTTAACAGCAAACTAAACCTCAATATACATTCCTCTGATTCTGCAGTTTACAGAAATACCCCATATGTGGTGGTAAACGTCTCTATGGTTTTGTGGCAGCGGTCAGAAGGAAAGGAGCGCCATAGGGATTTTGGAGGCAAATTTTGCTAGAATAGTTTTTAGGCACCATTTTGTAATTGAGATACCCTGACGTACCCCTACAGTGGAAACCCTCATAAAGTGACCCCATTTTGGAAACTACACCCTTCAACGAATATATTAAGGGGGGTACTGGCCACTTTGACCCCCTAAGCATTTTACGGAATTTGGCTGTGAAAATGAAAAGTTTTGTTTCTTCCAATAAAATGTTGCTTTAGCCCCAATTTTTTTTATTTGCATAAGTGGTAACAGGAGAAAAGCACCCCATAATTTGTTACCCATTTTCTCCTGAATACAGCAACACCCCATATGTTGTGGTAAACTGATGTGGGGGCACATGGCAGGACTCAAAACAGAAGGAGCGCCATATGGATTTTACAACACAGATTTTGATGGAATGGTTTGCGGGAGCCATTGATTTTTATTTTTTTGAGCTATTGTCTTATGTGGGGGCTCATTTTTTGCATAATGAGGTGAGGTTTTCATTGGTACCATTTTGGGGTGCATTAGACTTTTTGATCGCTTGGTATTAGTCTTTTTTTGAGACAAGATGAAAAAATAGCTGTTTTGGCATAGTTTTTTTAGCATTTTTTTTACAGCATTCACCTTAAGGGGGCAAGTCATGTGATATTTTTATAGAGCAGGTTGCTACGGACATGACGATACCCAATATGTCCAACTTTTTTATTGTTGGAAAGTTTTACACATTAAATGCATTTTTGAACAGAATAAATTTTTTTTTTTGTGTTGCCATTTTCAGAGAGCCATATTTTTTTCAGTTTTCAGGCGATTGTCTCAGGTAGGGTACCGTTTTTGCGGGACAAGATGGCGGTTTGATTGATACCATTTTGGGGTAAATACACCTTTTTGATCGCCTGCTATTACACTTTTTGTGGGGGAAGAGGGAAAAAAATGGCTATTTTGGCATAGTTTTTTAAAAAAATGTTTTACAGCATTCGCCTGGGGGGCCATCTCATCTAATATTTTTATAGAGCAGGTTGTTACGGATGCAGCAATACCCAATATGTCCAACTTTTTTATTGTTGGAAAGTTTTACACATTAGATGCATTTTTGAACAGAATAAAATCTTTTTTTGTGTTGCCAATTTCAGAGAGCCATATTTTTTTCAGTTTTCAGACGATTGTCTCAGTTAGGGTACCGTTTTTGCGGGACAAGATGGCGGTTTGATTGATACCATTTTGGGGTAAATACGCCTTTTTGATCGCCTGCTATTATACTTTTTGTGAGGGAAGAGGGAAAAAAATGGCTATTTTGACATAGTTTTTTTTTTTTAATTTTTTACAGCATTCGCCTGGGGGGCTATCTCATGTGATATTTTTATAGAGCGGGTTGTTACAGACGTGGCGATACCTAACATGTTTATGTATTGTGTTTTCTTTATTTTTAATCAATTAACCCCTTCCCGACCGGCGCCGTACATGTACGGCGCTCGGGCGGTGCGGGGACATGACGCCCGCTCGCGGGTGCGGCGGGCGTCATGGCCGGCAAGTCTCTGCTGTTTCTAACAGCAGAGACTTGCGGCTACTTACCGCCATCGGCGGCGTCTTCCGATGGGCCTCTCTTTTCTTCTGGGCCCCTCTCATGGCTTCCGGTGGCGTCTGTACCCGGAAGCAGTTTGCTTCCGGGTGATGTACAGACGACCCGATTGGCCAATCGGGCCGTCTGTACACGTTATGAAAGCTGTAATCCTCGCTGGTGAGGATTACAGCTTTCAAAGTGCAATTCTTATTCTGGCCACTAGATGGCAGGCCAGGATAAGAAATGAGCAATCATGAGTTTTAATTCAAGATAAAAATCAGAGATTGCTCATAGTGAAAAAAAGTACAATATATTAGCTTATATTTGAGCTTTCAAATAATTAAAAAAAAAATTAAAAAAAATGTTAAAAAATATATAAAAAATAAAAAAATATAAAAGTTTAAATCACCCCCCTTTCCGTATAATTAAAAAATAAATACCTAAATAACAATAAATATAGACATCATGGGTATCACCGTGACCGAAAACGCCCGTACTTTTAAACTAAAAAAAAAAATTCCAATACGGCAAATTGTGTGGCGGAAAAAAGCGTCCAAATGGCGATTTGACGTTTTTTGTCACTTTTTTTTTCTGAAAAAAATTAAATAAAAAGCGATCAAAAAGTCAGACACACCCTAGAATGGTATCAATAAAAACTTCAGATCGCCCCGCAAAAAATGAGCCCCCATACAGCTCCGTACACATAAATGCCAAAAAGTTATCGGGGTCAAGATATGATGACCAAAAAAAAAAAAACAAAACAACCAACTTTTTAATTTTTTTATCACTATCAAAACACAAGAAAAACTAAACATGTTAGGTACCGCTGGATTCATACTGACCTGTAGAATGAAAGTAACTGGTCAGTTTTAATGAACAGTGAACGCCGTAAATTAAAAA
Organism: Rhinella marina; assembly: GCA_900303285.1. Lineage (NCBI taxonomy): Eukaryota > Metazoa > Chordata > Amphibia > Anura > Bufonidae > Rhinella > Rhinella marina. The sequence goes on along the minus strand of ONZH01018586.1, from coordinate 23,036 downwards.
CCCGGAAAACTGTAGTGGAATAGTGTTTTTTTTGCAATTTCACCCGATTTGGAATTTTTTTCCCGCTTCCCACTACAACATATCCAATAATAAATGGTGGCATTTGAAAGTACAACTTGTCCCGCAAAAAACAAGCCCTCATACAACTATGTGAGCAGAAAAATAAAAAAGTTATGGCTGTATGAAGGCAAGGAGCAAAAAACGAAAACGCAATACCGAAAAAAACCTCCGGTCGTGAAAGGGTTAAAATGGGAGAAAAAAAGGATATTTTTTTAACTTTTTTTTAACTTTTTTATTTTTTTTAACACTTTTTTTTTACACTTTTTTGACTCAGACCTACTTGGTTCTTGAAGATCCAGTGGATCTGATGTCTATATAATACACTGCAGTACACTGTATAGTGTACTGCAGTGTATTTTCTGATTGTAAGACTGATCAAGCTCCTGCCTTTAGCAGGAGCTTGAATAGGCTTACCTCTACCATGGCAAGCCGGACGAAAGTGTCCGGTTGCCATGGTAACCATCGGGACGCTGCCAAAGCAGAGCAGTGTCCAGATGGGAGGGAGGGAGCTCTCTCCCTCTCACTGGCCCCACCATCGGAGCGCTGCTGCAGCGCCCGATGGGAGAGGGAGGGAGCGCCCTCCCTGTTAACCCTTCCATGCCGTGGTCCTTATGGACCGCGGCATGGAAGGGGTTAAACGGCCGACATCGCTGCCAGCAGCGATGCCGGCCGTTTGAAGCACAGTGTCAGCTGTATGCTGACACTCTGCTTTAACCGCTCGGCCATCCTGAAAATGGGGGGGGGCACCCGGGGCTAATTAAAAAGTATAATATGAGAAAGGAGGGTGGGGGGGATCGGGGGCACCCGGGGGAAAATTTTACTTACGTTTAGCTGGATCTGATCCCCACAGTCTCGGACTGCGGGGGATCAGATCCTTACAGCCAGCCCCCGTATCATGTGATTGGCTAGTCTGAACAGACCAGCCATTCACAGCGATCGCCATTATGGGGGGTGCACGGCACCCCCCGAGGCCTTCACTATGGGTGGCTGGCTGTCTTTAACAGCCCCCATTACAGCATGTAACCCCCCCTGCACTGAGCAGGGGGGGTTTACATGCAGGACGTACCGGTACGCCCTGTAGCACGAACTACCTCGTGCCCAGGACGTACCGGTACGTCCAATGTCGCCTAGGGGTTAAATATACTCATACACATTCCTCATAAGGAGAAATAGTATCCCTGTGGACCCTACTAATGCCTCCCAGGAAGCTACATTAATTGTTTCTGTTTAGTTCTGAGACAGAACGAGCTGTTTGCTGTTTTAAGATACCTAGCTTTCTTTTTCTTTTGGAATGGGGAGTGTTGTGTTGAATGGGGAGTGTTATGTGTTGGTGTGGTGTTGTTAAAAAAATTGTAACAAATTCTGAATTGTTCATGTATCTCTAGCATATGTTCATACTGTTCTCTCATTGTTGCTATTTATGATACATTTTTCCTTGTTTCATGACTAAACATGGTACAAAGGAAGACATTCAGTATTGACCTTCTGGGATATTTCAACATTCATTCAACATTCAACATTTCACTACATTAAGTAGATGGATGGGAACACAATATAGACAAAGAATCAATGTTTAGTTGGGCTATAAAACAGACATATAGACAATGTAAAATTACAACTATCACTATCATGTCCCTTTGATAAACAGGCTGGACTTTATTCATAGTCCAATTCCTTAGAGGAATACACTTATAAAAGTATTCACTTGTCAGTAACCATATGTTCAGTATCAAAGCATAATAGAGGAAATATCTGAGCAAGAGTATTTCATTTAAAATTGACTTACAAATCTTATATGGTAGATCCTCTCAGTTTTGTATTGCAATATTCTTTTTATTCTAATCTTCTTTCTTAAGGAATAATACAGTTCCTCCATTACATAAAATTTTAAGGTTTCTGGGTCTCCTATGGAGACTTCCCATGTGTCAAGAAATAGAGATATCCTTAAAAATCTTTTTTCTCCCTAGATGATCTTCTATACATTTCCTGAGCTTTCTTTTTGTATTACCCATATAGTCAAGGGGACATATATATGTACAGAAGTATGCCAGTGCCTCAGTTTTATAAGTTGCAGGATTATTCCACATTTCAGCCTATTTTCTGTTTGTTTGTTGTTTTTTTTTATAAATTTATAAATCAATTTTTTATAATAGTTTTTATTAAAAAAAATATAAATTTGTATAAATAAAAATTACTTTTTTTATGTTATTACCTGGTTCATTTTATTAAAAAATAAAATAAAATCTGAAGTGAAATGTTTTTTTTTTGTTTTTTTTTTCTCTCTCTCTCCAGAAATAGCACCACTGTTGTCAGTTTGGTGTCTGGTATTTATGCTCAGCCCTATTTATTTAAAGGACCTTAGATTAGAAAATAATCAACTTTTTCCATCCAGGAACAGCCTCACACTTGTCCAATGACTGTGTCTTGTTTTCTTAGCTCATCTTTGTACAAGTTAGTAAGTTTCAGCTGCAAGACCAGAAACAATCCATGAATAAATGTGGCACAGTTTTATTGGGGGAAAATGGGTGACTGCCTGATATTAACCTCAAAAATATCTTTAAAATATTGTATACAATTTACTGTTGTATACAATTTAAAATGTTTTATAAGTTGTTGAAAATGTTAAAAAATATTGAAGATGTTGAAAAATGTCAATGTCCTAATATTTAGGTTACATTCTTGATAAACAATATTGTAACTGAATGAATATTGCCTGCCAAACAGAGCATGTTTTTATCAGATATGATGTATTACCCAAAGCTTCCCAGACATTGAATGATGAGCAGAGTTGTAGCTACCAATACTTTCCCAGTTTATTTGAAAGCAACTGCTGTGAAGTAAACTGCATTACATTTTAGTAAATATTATATCAAACTGACAACAATTCATGATTACCAACAGCCACAACATCCTGTTAATTCAATTCATGCTGCCAAGTGTTACATGGGTCTATCTACACAGCAGAATCAAAGCATGGTAATCAATTCATTAAAATGAGCGTCTTGAAAAAGATGTTATTTTCTTTTTCTTTTTATGAAAACTAAATAAGATTGAATGGATTCATCAGTCATTGATCCGATATTTTAAAAGCATTTTCTTATTTCCCTTCATTCACTTTAAAGTAGAACTTGATCTGTGTTTACTGCATGGTATGTATCAAATGTTAACAGCTTGCAGGAAGGCATCATTGTTGCCAGTTGTACATAAACCTACATGGATTTCATATTGAAGTGAGATCCATAAGACATACGATCAATCTGCAATTTGTGTAGATCTAACTAATGACTGTGTGCCTAATGGTCATTAGAATGAGTATCATGCTTTCAGTGCCTTGCCTACATTTAACACTATTGCTTAGAGTGAATTCAAGTGTCAGATTTGTTGCAGACATTTGAGTGACTTTTCAATTTATGAGCCTGTGCCTGGTGCAGAAACAACCCCATCCAGGTGACTGCAGCTAATTGTCCACCACAGAAATTCCTGTAACAAATTTGTCACATGTGAATTAATTCATAACCCCCTTAAGAAAATGGCTCTTGGGGACTTAAAGGGGTATTCCCATCTGAGACAAGGGTGGCATATCACTAGGATATGCCCCCATTGTCTGAAAGGTGTTTCACCTCTGGGACCCACACCTTTAGCAAGAACGGAGTGGTGAAGGTGGTGGCTGGAGTGCCCTAGGTTTTCCTAGGTCCAACCACTACCAAGCATTCTCGCCATAGTAGTGAATGGGAGCACACAGTGCTTGCACAGCCAACACTCAGCCAGTGCTCAGCTATTTTCAGCATCCCCATAGAAATAAATAGAGGGAAGCTGCGCATGCGGAGTGCGCCCTCCACAACTTTTGAGGCTTTGTTCTCAGTGTAGGTGTGGGTCCCAAACAATCGGAAAACCCCTTTAAAGATTAACTTTTTTTATTTTTCGAAAGTTTGTATTTTTTCTTCTGTCAACATACTGTACTATATCCTAATGCTGGAAAAATTATTCCAGCCAGAAAAGGAAGCAATATGTATAATAAAAATACATTTCTAAGTACTAAGTTGTATTAACTTTCCATTCCACATTACCAAAAGGACCATAGTCTAAGCAAGGGGTCCCCAAACTTTTTACACAGGGGGCCAGTTTACTGTCCCTCAGACCGTTGGAGGGCCGGACTATAAAAATAAACTATGAACAAATCCCTATGCACACTGCACATATCTTATTTTAAAGTAAAAAACAAATGTTGTGCCCCCATCAGACCTCAGATAAGCCCACTGTGCCCCCATCAGACCTCAGATCAGCCCACTGTGCCCCGATCAGACCTCAGATCAGCCCATTGTGCCCCCATCAGACCTCAGATCAGCCCACTGTGCCCCCATCAGACCTCAGATCAGCCCACTGTGCCCCCATCAGACCTCAGATCAGCCCACTATGCCCCCATCAGACCTCAGATCATCCCATTGCACCCCATTATACCTCAGGTCAGCCCACTGTGCCCCATCAGACCTCAGATCAGCCCACTGTGCCCCCATCAGACCTCATATCAGCCCACTGTGCCTCCATCAGACCTCAGTTCAGCCCACTCTGCCCCCATCAGACCTCAGATCAGCCCACTGTGCCCTCATCAGACCTCAGATCAGCCCACTCTGCCCCCATCAGAATAAAATAAAGAACTCTCTTACCTTTCCTGCGCCGAGGCTCCGCTCCGAGTCCGGCGCTCTTCCGTCTTCTCTGCTCGTGCTGCGTGCAGCGTCAGGTCAAAGTGCGCGCATTACGTCCTGACGCTGTATGTGGTAAGGACAGTGCAGTGCGGGCAGAGAAGACAGAGGAGTGCCGGACCCAGAGCGGAGCCGCTGCACAGGAGAAGTAAGAGAGTTTTTTATTTTATCCACCAGGAAAAGACAGAAATGCGGCGGGGGCCTGATAAATGACCTCAGGGGGCCCACGGGCCATAGTTTAAGGAACCCCTGGTCTAAGCCACGCCTCAGGCTTGTTTTGAGAATTATACCTAATTTTTTCATAGACTTTCACTTTATTTGCCAAATTCACCCAATTCGGGGGATATCCGGGGGAGTTCTGGCCATCCAACCCTGTGCCAGGGGCATTGCTAGGCTACAACATTCGGGGCCTCGGCCCCTGATGTTTTCTCCCAGGCCCCGAATTTCCTGCCTGTTAGACAAATACAATTGTATTGCCCTCCTCAGGACTGCAAGATAGGAAGGACCTGTGATGACATCACAGATCATGTGATTAGTGCCGTCCAATCCTGCACTGGTCACATGACTGTGACATCATCACAGGTCCTTTCCCCTGTCTTCTAAACTGAAGAGGAGAATTGTGGGGAAGAAGCTGCAGTGGGCACTGCTACATCAGAAGAGGTAAGTGAAGGGAGAAGCAGAGGGATGCTGGGAGTTGTGGTTATTTAACTGGGACTGTATGTTAGGGCAGAAGGGAGGGATGTTATCATGGGACTGTGTGTTGGAGGTGAATTGGGCAGGGTTCTGTTAGGGTACTTTCACACCTGCGGCATGGGACTCCGGCATGGTGTTAGGATCCGTGCTGCCGCTGGTGCACGTGTGGGGCCAGAACTACGCTCCTGCCCGATTCACTGTAATGGGGGCGGGCCATGGATTCGGCTGCAGCACGGCAACTCCTGCCGCAAGGCGGCCGGAACAAAAGTACAGCATATTGTACTTTTGTTCTGGCTGCCTCTCGGCAGGGTTTGCCATGCTGTGGCTGGATCCGTGGCCCTCCCCCATTACAGTGAATGGGGCCGGAGCGTAGTTCCGGCCCCACACGTGCACCTGCTGCAGCACGGATCCGGCGGGCTGTTCACCCACCGGAACAGCCTGCCGTAGTCCCCTGCCGCAGGTGTGAAACTAGCCTTAGGCTAATCACAAACCAAAATAGTCCCCAGGAGAAAATCCTCAGGGTGCTTATAAACCAACCACCAATTTAATCAAAGATTAACAAAAAACCCTTTTAGGGATCCTCCTACTGTATTATTATTTTTTAAAACGTAACTTTTATTTCGATTGTAAATTATATACACTAATGAAAAAACATTAAAATTATCAGTCGCCTAAAGTCTCTTCTGTTATTTTCACAGCCAATTTTAGCTGATATTTTTATCACATGTAAGATATGGGGAAGTGGTAATGTCTCTACATGAGAGATTGATTTCTTCTCAATTGCAAAGTTGCAGTTGTTGTAACCCCTTTTCTTTGGGTAGGCAAACACTGGTTTTGAATTACGATCAGAGCTAGAGCGATTCGCTTAATTTCAGCGTGTCGCTCTTTATTCCTTTAACATTCGTTTGTAATTTTATTTCTGGTTTATATTTTTATTTTCATTTAACCAGTGTGAATTGCCACCTAGGGGCATTTTGGTATGGAGGTCGGAGCCTGAGAAGTTGTGGCTGGGAAGACTAGAATGTATGAAATACACATGGGGGTGCTGACAGTAAAGCCGTTACAGTTGTTATATCAGGGGATTGATCGGGTCCCCGTCCTTATAGGGCTATTTAAAGCCCCTTCAGTAACAGGCTTAACTGCACCAGCCAGATTATTCCTGAATTGGGGTTAGACCCCAATGTATAATATGTCCTTCTGCCAACCACGCTACTTCTGTTACAGGGTGGTGCTGTTAGACACCGTAATCCCTGCAGCGCGGCACTCAGCCGCCCGGCCTTGTTCTTTAGTCACTGCACTTATTGGTGCTCACATGCACCACCGGAGGCTCCGTTCCTTCCTGCCACTATCCACTACTCCTCACACAACACTTCGGCGGCTGGCTAAAATGAAGACGCGCTACACCTTCCCGACATATTTCACCGCGCTAGGCGGCTTCGTCAGGGGCTAAGGTATACAGCGCGCAGCGCGGTCCACTTCCTGCTTTAAGGTCTAGCAGGTACTTCCCCTCACCTGAGTGGCCAATGTTCTGGCAGTTTCCCAGATTGACAGCAGCGCTGGCCCCTCAGACCTACAAGCGCTGCACAACATTATCTATGCTGCCTGTGTGAGCCAATCAGGGCACCCTCATAGAACCACACTAATGGCAGATACAATGTATCCATTTTTTCTGTTAGATTATCTATTGCAAAGTATCCATTCCTACGAGTAGCATGAGCTTAGTAAGGTTAGCTAATTAAATATAATACAAATTAACATTTATTTCTAGTGATGACTAAATGTAGTCATTTAATGCAGATACCATTTAAAATATAACAATTTGCAAAAATATTCTAATCTTATATATATACAAATTATCCCTTTGGATGTTCAGTTTCATCTTAAATTTATATTCTTGTTTTATGATTTTATATTTTTTATTTATTATTATTTATTGTCTCACGGATATTTTTTATTTTAAATTTATTATTTTTATGTTTTTTTATTTTTTATTATTATTAATAGTTGTTTTGCCAATCTTGCTAGGTCTGCTAACTCAGGCTGTGATAGCCCTACGATCTTGGCCATTTTTTATTATTTTTATTTCACTCATGTTTTAAATTTTTAATTGTTTCTATTGTTTTTGTATTATTCTTTATATTTATTTATTATTATTAATTTTTTGCCGGCCTTACTCATTCTTCTGCTAACCAAAACTATTTTTTATTGTTTTTGATTGTTATTATATTGTTTTTTATTTATTTTTATTTTTTATTTATTTATTTGTTAGCCTTACTCGTTCTTCTACTAACCAAAACTAAAGTAGCCCATGCAATCTAGGTCCTTTCCAGGGCTGCAATCTGTTACAAGAGTCAGAAGAGCTCATCCCTTACAAAATTTGGAAGGGCTCAACATGTGAAGAGTATCCCTTAAAATGATTTACCAATCATTTAGTAGCACCATTGTAACCTAGATATGCTGTAGTAGCAATCTGAGATGCCATTTTAGGGAGTCTTCAATTTAACTGTTTTGGTGAGGGGACAAGCTACCCATTTCAATTTAAAGGAGTGGACCTATTTATATTAATGTAATTCTTAATTTATCCTATTTACATTGTTTATTTTATTTTATTTACAATAATATTTGTATTTATATCTGAAATGGCTATTTAGATGAAGGCTGTATATGAAAAGCCTTCATTGTGGCCATTGGGATTCATGGATTTCAACCTATGAATCCATCTAGCCTCTTCCTGTAATAATTTGTTATCCAGATTCCCACCTCTAGGTCCCAGGCGGATTTTGGCAATTCCCCAAAATTTGAGTACACTAATGTCGCCATTATGCGCATAAGTTACATGTCTATACAACGTGGTATCTTTTTTAGTTCTTATGGAGCTAATATGGCCTGAAATTCTTCTCCTTAACTCCTGTACAGTTTTACCTACGTACAGTTTAGGGCACGTACACGATGCTTAGGCTACTTTCACACTTGCATTGTAAGGGTCCATTTGTGAGATCTGTCACAGGCTCTCACAAACGGTCCTGAACTGATCAGTTTTGTCCTAATGCATTCTGAATGGAAAAGGACCCGTTCAGAATGCATCAGTTTTGCTTCAGTTTTGCTTCAGTTCAGTGTCTGCCTTCCGTTTTGGAGGCAGACACTAAAACGCTGTTTGCTGCGTTTTGGTGTCTGCATAAAGAAACTGATCCAAACTGGCTATTTAAATGATAATACAACCGGATACGTTCAGAACTGATGCAGACGGTTGTATTATCATGATGGAAGCGTTCTTGCTGATCCATGATGGATCCAGCAAAAACGCTGGTGTGAAAGTAGCCTTATTTACTTTGGACTGTGGTGTGGAGTGATGTTATTTACATGGGACTGCATGTTGGAGGTGGCTGAGGGCAGGTTTATGTTATTTACATGGGACTGTGGGGTGGAGTGATGTTATTTACACGGGACTGCATGTTGGAGGTGGATGTGGGAAGGAAGTGATGTTATTTACATGGTACTGTATGTTGATGACGGCTATGGGAATGATGTTATTTACATGGAACTGTATTTGAAGGGGGCTGTAGATAGAGAGGGATGTTATTTACATGGGACTGTATATTGGAGGGGGCTGGAGAGATGGTGTGATGTTATTTACACAGGAGGGAAATAGCTTTATTTACATGGGACTGTATGGCGGAGGGGCTGAGGAATTATAATTTCTGAGGACACTAAAGGGAGGAATATAACTACGAGGAGTGGCTGAGAGAAGTTGTCTGTACTAAATGGAGAATATGATGACAGAGAGGATCTACATCAGAGGAGACATCACCTGGGAGGCCCTGGATGTGAGGTATGTGCTGCTGTATAGCAGGGTTGGGGCGAGGGTCGACATATTTATTGGGGCTTGGCCCCGGATCTTTTGAGACCCTTGCAATCTCCTGCCCTGTGCTATAATAACTCTGGCCAGCATAAGCACAATAAGGATAAATCTGTATTGTTGCACTAAACCTTGTGGCATCTCTATATCCCCAGTGATCGCAACCTGAGGGTTAAATGGTAACTGTATGGTAACCAGTTTTGCTATAGATAGTATTATACAAACCCTGCCAAAAGGTCTGCACATAGCAGCAACTCCAACATAGATGCAAAAAATCGGCAGTATCATGATCTCCCCTAGAACAACTTGAGTCAAGCCTCCCATACATCTTAGCCAATCGAGCGGGGGACAAATAGAGATGGTGTACTAAATGGAACTGAATCAGCTTGTACTTGGCGATAATTATACAACAAGTCATGTTCCTGTATATTCTGTCCCAGTTTGCCTGTTCAAGGCAGACCCCATCCCTTCGCCAACTTCACCAGCCATGTCCCCGACCAGTCTTTTATATATATTAGATAACCGAATCGTCTTACCATCACTTACTTTAGCAATTAACTTTATTAAACCATTGTGTTGCACCATAAATAACATTGACCTCCCGATTGAGACATATGCGGAATAGAGCTGCCCATATCTCAACCAGTCAATCTTTGTGACCCCTTCTAGTTGCAAAATCTCCTCATGTGTAAGAAAATTTCAATCCCTAAATAACTGAAAAATATAATTAATACCTGACCTTCTACAGAACATATCTTGAGATAAGTTCAAAAATTCACTCAAATGGGTATTTCCCCATATTGGCGTGAACTCTAGTGAAGTAGAAATCCCCCAAAATTTCCTTACATTATCCCACACCTTAACAAGAAGATTGGTCATGACACGGCAGGCAGGGGCCCCCCACCTGTTCAACTGTCCGGATTCAATCAATTCAAAAATATTTGCATATCCCGACTTACTGACTATCTCCCTTCATATGGGGTCAGATTGCCATTCAGAAGGCACAACCAGTCCTCCTGCATTGGTTGAATAATAAAGGTATTTAATCTTCATTCTGACACGCTTTCTCCCCCAAATTAACTCACTTAACAACCTGTCAATCAGGGAAAACATACAATTATCAATAGAGACAGGAGCAGCCATGAACATATATAAAAATTGAGGAAGAATAATAATTTTAATAAGAGAAATCCTGTCAGCCATTGACAACGGCAATTTCAACCAGACCGAAATCTTAGATTTTATCTTTTTGATCAAGCAAGTAATATTAAGGGAGACAAAACTAGCTAATGAGGATGACACTGAAATACCCAGATACTCAAAAGTATCTGAACCGGTACACCTCTTGTATTATTCAAAGTCATATTATCTCACGGCAATAAAATAGTCTTGTTCCAATTAATGTCTAGTTCAGACATAATACCGAACTCCTTAACGATACAAAGTGGGTGACTCTAGGAAGTGTATTAGGTGTATCCCCCAAGTAGAACATGATGTCATAAGCATATAATGACACCTTCCCCACTTTCTGCTCCTCGCAAAAGCCAATTATAAAGGTATCCGGTCTAATTTTTAGGGCTAGAGCTTCCAAAAAAAAAAAAATAATAATGCAGAGAGAGAATATCCCTGCCGCATACTCCTGGATAGAATAATGGGGGGAGTTAGTGTTCCATTGACATTTAATCGGGCCACTGGATTGGTATACAATAAACAAACTAAATTAATAAAATATTTACAGAATCCAAATTTCCCGAGTACTATCCATAGGAAACTCCACTCCACCCTGTCAAAGGCCTTGACAGCGTCCAATGACAGGATGGAACGGAGCCCCCCCTCCTACCTGCATACTTGAAAAGTGTTGCCTTATATTATAATGCGTGTCCCTTCCGGGCATAAACCCGCTTTGATCCAGATGTATAATGTTCTGTATTGCCTTACTAAGTCTAATGTACAATGCCTTGGCAACAATTTTTATATCTGTATTGAGCAGAGAGATGGATCTGTATGAGCCGACCTATGTAAGATCTCGGAAGTCTTTTCTCTCGTATTGATGCATTAAAAAATACGACCCCGTGGTGATTTCAATGCTGAAATAGAAGATGTACTACCCTGATTACTAATTACAGAGGCTAATAACTTGCCCGGTTTCCCGGATTCTCTAAAGCCTTTATAGCCCCAAAAAATAATCTCTGCTGAGCCTTTTCAAACATAAAATCACTTTACTTACACTGTGCTTCCACCATAGCCTTTCTATAATCCTCTGTCTGGTTCTCATGATAAACCCTTTATTTTTCTCTCACCTCCTCCCTAAGATCTTCCTCTCTAGAAGCAAAGGACCGTTTCATTTATATGATCTTCTTAGTTAATACACCTCTAATATACACCTTCATGGCATCCCAAACATATTCCATTTTAGTGGATCCCTTATTGATATTCCAAATTACAGCCATCTCCTCCTTAATAGACGAGTGGTCTTCAATGATACTTAACCAATGAGGATTAATCCGTCGACCAATTCCACACCCACCTCTCAAGCCGAGGTCCATATCCAACCCCACCGGAGTTTGGTCGGATACTGACCTCGGCTCATAACGCATCTTGACCACACAATGCAAGTATCTATGATTTAGAAGTGCCATGTCAATTCTTGATATTGAATCTCCTGCCCTGCTACAGCAAGAGTAGACTTTAGCATTACCATTTCTGGCCCTCCAAACATCCACAAAGCCTATTTTGTCGCAAAATTTTGCCAACTGAGAAGTATATCTGATGGTCTTCCCTATGATAGGAGTACCTATCCATCTCTGTGTCCATCACACAATTAAAGTATCTTTCTGGGCTATAAAAGATGATAATTGATGTGCGGTGAATACGGCGGGGGAATATATACAAATGCAAGGATGAATTCTATACCACTTAACCTCCCATGCAAAAAAATATATCTCCCCTCAGCATCCACATGCCGAGAGATGCAGCCAAAATCAATATTCCGATTAATCAAAACTGAGACCCCCCTTGAATAACTCGTATAGACTGAATGATAACTAGCTCCATCCCAGCTCTTATTAAGGTAGTGTGTTGTTTCTTTAGTCAAATGAGTTTCTACCAAGCCTAGTATGCTGGGGGGGGGTTGTGTCACGCGAGGTCGGCGTCGCGCTCCCTCTGCACGACATCGCCGGACCTCTCCGCCCCCCTAGAGACGAGCAATAGGGAATTGAAGTGCTGGTCTTGTCAGCCAGCACTTCATGAGTTAATTTTCTGTTTGGGTTTAGCCATGTGGTGCTGATCACACCACATGGCTACTTTACATATTGTTTGGACAGCTTGCTCCGCCTCAGGTCATGTGATGCTGGCCACATCACATGATCCTGGGCGGGCTATTTAAAGATGGCAACTGCCTCACTCAGATGCCTGTGATTAGTCTTCTGAGATCAGTGCTGTGTGTTGGACCTTGCTGTTGATTATTGGTATATTGGATTTTGGCTTCGGACTTAGACTACGCTTTTGTGATTCCCCTCGGTATTTGACGTGACCTCCTGTTCTTGACTTGGCTTGCTGACTATTCTGCTATTGTGTTTGTTCTGTCTGTGTTCGTCTTTCCCTGTGTTCCCTTCCCTTCCCTGTGCACGTACTCAGCATAGGGACTGTCTCCAAGTTACGGTTTTGCCGCCTAGGGCATCTACTGTAAGTAGGCAGGGAAAGAGGTGGGGTTCAGACAGGGCACACTATCCCTTGTTTCCCTGTCGTGACAGAATCACAGGCCCTACCTAATGGAGCCGTTGCGAGTACTCACGGACCAGATGAGTAACATGGCTCAGATGATCCAGGATTTGGCCGAGAGACTCCAACATCAGGAGCAGCTGCGGACAGCATACGCAGTCGTTCCCTCCATGCCAAACCCCAATATTGAACCCCATGTAAAATTGCCCGATCGGTTTTCTGGGGACCGAAGGACTTTCCGTTCCTTTAAGGAAAGTTGTAAATTATATTTCCGTTTACGCTCACACTCCTCGGGTTCTGAGCAGCAGCGGGTAGGAATAATTATTTCCTTGCTGCAAGGTGATCCGCAGGAGTGGGCTTTCTCATTGCCACCTGACTCCCCTTGTCTATTGTCTGTGGAGGCTTTTTTCCGGGCCCTAGGTCTTTTATATGAAGAACCTGACTTGGCCACTGTAGCTGAAACTCAGCTCAGAGACATTCGGCAGGCTAACCGTGCAGTTGAGGATTACTGTGCTGAGTTCAGAAAATGGTGTGTGTCCTCTAAATGGAATGACCCTGCTTTGAGAAGCCAGTTTAGGGTGGGACTGTCTGACCATCTGAAGGATTTACTAGTTAGTTATCCTACTCCTGACACCTTAGAGGCGACTATGACCTTAGTTATCAAACTTGACCGACGGTTTAGGGAGAGACAAAAGGAACGTTCTGTTGCCCCTCAAGTTGCCGTGTTGTCCGAAGTTCCTCTTCAGAGCCCATCTCCTATCAAGGTCCAGGAGGAGCCTATGCAGTTGGGAGTTACTATGAGGGATCAGAGATGCCTGAGAGGGGCCTGTTTTTACTGCGGTGAGATGAACCACTGGCTCCAGCAGTGTCCGAGACTTCTGCTCTCAAAAAGGTCTGTTCCTGGAAGTAAGGTACCCCCTGCGGTGGTAAGAAAGAAAATCTTGTTACCTATTTCCATTTCTTATAACCAATTCAAGAGGTCCGGTGAAGCATTTGTGGATTCAGGTTCTGCTGCTAATTTTATTGATTATGATTTTGTGCAATCTGTGGGTGTGCCTATAATTCCTTTAAGGGAGGTAATTCAAATTATCGCACTGGATTCCACTCCATTGAATAATGGGAGAGTGGAGTTTTGTACTCCTGAGGTTGTATTAACTGTAGGAATTACCCATACCGAGACTTGTTCCTTCCTTGTATTAAAGGATTTACCTGCCGACCTTGTTTTAGGTCTGCCATGGTTACAGGACCACAACCCTGTGATCAACTGGTCGGTAGGTGAATTGGAAAAATGGGGAATGAATTGTGACAAATGTTGTAGATCAGTATTGCTGTTTGGAGGTACCACTGAGTCTCTTTCCTTGCCCAAGTATATCGGCGATTTTTCGGACGTTTTTTCCATGTCCGAGACTGAGTTCCTCCCTCCTCACCGGCAATATGATTGCGCCATCGACCTTATTGAGGGATCCAAATATCCCAAAGGTCGCATTTATAATCTCTCTACTCCTGAACGTCAGTCCATGAGGGATTATCTCAAAGAGAGTCTGGCCAAGGGTCACATCCGGCCTTCAGTTTCTCCCATGGGGGCAGGTTTTTTCTTTGTTGGTAAAAGGGATGGAGGATTGAGGCCCTGTATCGATTACAGGGAGCTCAATAAAATCACTGTTAAAAACAGATACCCGTTGCCCCTTATTCCTGACTTGCTGAATCAGGTCCAGGGGGCCTGTTGGTTCACCAAGCTGGACTTGAAGGGGGCATACAACCTAATCAGGATTCGTGAGGGGGACGAATGGAAAACTGCTTTTAATACCCAGGAGGGTCATTATGAGTACTTGGTAATGCCTTTTGGGTTAAGTAACGCTCCGGCAATTTTCCAAAACTTTATCAATGACATTTTTAGACCATTTATTGGGAAATTTGTAATTGTCTATATTGATGACATCCTGATTTTTTCTGCAGACTGGGAGAGTCACGTATCTCACACCAGGCAAGTGCTGGAGGTGTTGCGTGAAAACAAGTTGTTCGTTAAAGGGGAAAAGTGTACCTTTGGTGTTCAGGAAGTGGCCTTTTTGGGATACATTCTCACCCCTTTTTCTTTCAAAATGGATCCAGTTAAAGTACAGGCCATTGTGGATTGGGTGCAACCTTCCTCTTTGAAGGCGCACCAGCGATTTCTGGGGTTTGCTAATTTTTATCGTAAATTTGTCAAAAATTTTCTGTGGTAGCCAAACCCATTACGGATTTGACTCGCAAGGGGGCTGATCTGGTCAATTGGCCCCCTGCAGCTATTGAGGCCTTTGAAAGGTTAAAGCAGTGTTTTATTAA
Organism: Rhinella marina; assembly: GCA_900303285.1. Taxonomy (NCBI): domain Eukaryota; kingdom Metazoa; phylum Chordata; class Amphibia; order Anura; family Bufonidae; genus Rhinella; species Rhinella marina. The sequence continues at coordinate 7,685 of ONZH01018586.1, read as the reverse complement.
TGCTCCTGTGTTGGTCCAGCCTGATCAAAGTAAGCCTTTTGTAGTTGAGGTGGATGCGTCTGAGGATGGTGTGGGGGCTGTACTGTCCCAGGGGTCTTCCACCTTAACTAATCTTATGCCATGCGCCTTCTTCTCCCGCAAGTTCTCTCCTGCCGAGAGGAATTATGATATTGGGAATAGGGAGTTACTTGCAATCAAGTGGGCATTTGAGGAATGGCGTCATTTTTTAGAAGGGGCATTTCACCGCATTACGGTCCTCACGGATCATAAGAATTTAATGTTTCTAGAATCGGCTAAGCGATTGAATCCTAGACAGGCGAGGTGGGCTTTGTTCTTTACTCGTTTTGATTTTTGTGTTACCTTCAGACCCGGGAGCAAGAACGTTAAGGCCGATGCCTTATCCCGAAGTTTCCAGGCGTATCAGCCTCCTGACATCCCTCCTGAGCCCATCCTGCCAGCTGATATCATCGTGGCCGCTACCTCATCTGACCTCGCTTCTGAAATCTCGGCAGGACAACATCTTGCTCCTATTGGTACCCCCAATGACAAATTGTTTGTGCCGGCTCATTTGCGGTTGCGACTGCTGGGTGAGTGCCATAATTCTGTTTTGTGTGGACATCCTGGCATCAATGCCACCAAGGAGTTGGTCTCTAGGCAGTATTGGTGGCCGTCAATCTCCAGAGATGTTCAGGCTTTTGTAACTGCGTGTAACACTTGTGCCAGGTCCAAGAATTCCAAGACACGACCTATGGGTGAGTTACATCCTTTACCCATACCTAGTAGACCTTGGTTACATCTGTCCATGGACTTTATCACGGATTTGCCGTGCTCTGAGGGTAAAACCGTGATATTTGTGGTGGTTGACAGATTCTGCAAAATGTGTCATTTTATTCCTTTGTGTAAATTACCCTCTGCGAAGGTCTTGGCGTCCGTGTTCATTGATAATATTGTCAAACTGCATGGTGTTCCTGAGAATATCGTTTCTGATAGGGGAGTACAGTTTGTGTCTAGGTTCTGGAGGGCTTTCTGTAATAAGATTGGTATCTCTTTGTCCTTTTCATCAGCCTTTCATCCAGAGACCAACGGTCAGACTGAACGTCTTAACCAATCCGTTGAGCAATATCTCAGATGTTATGTTTCTGATAACCAGCATGTTATGTTTCTGATAACCAGCATTCTGGCTGAATTTGCAATTAATAATCGTGTTAATTCATCCTCTGCGATGTCGCCGTTTTTCTGCAATATGGGTTTTCATCCACGCTTTGGCTCCTGTTCCCCATCTGCGTCGGTTGTCCCAGAGGTCAATGATTTTTCTCAAGAACTGTGCACAGTTTGGGCACAGGTTCAGTCGAACCTGGAAAAGGCCCAAGGAGTTCAAAAAGCTAAGGCTGATAGAAAACGTTCTAAGGGTGTGAATTTTAAGGTTGGGGATAAGGTATGGTTATCGACTAAAAATCTCAACATGAGGGTACCATCCTACAAGTTTGCACCTCGCTTCATTGGTCCTTACAGGATCACCAAGGTGATCAATCCGGTTTCTTTTAGGTTATGTTTACCCGACTCCCTTCGTGTTCATAATGTTTTTCATGTGTCTTTGCTCAAACGTTATGTTGCTCCCGTTGGTCCTGAGGAACAGTCTCCTCCTCCGGTTGAGGTAGCAGGACAAATGGAGCATGAGATTGCCAGAATTGTGGATGTGAGAAGGGTTCGGAATTCCTTCCAGTACCTCGTACATTTGAAGGGGTTCGGTCCTGAGGACAGGTCTTGGGTACCGTTGACCAGGATGCATGCAGACTCGCTCATCCGAAAGTTCCATCTGCAGCATCCCGATAAGCCTGCTCCCGCTGGTAAGGGTCCGGTGGCCCCTCGTGAAGGGGGGTACTGTCACGCGAGGTCGGCGTCGCGCTCCCTCTGCACGACATCGCCGGACCTCTCTGCCCCCCTAGAGACGAGCAATAGGGAATTGAAGTGCTGGTCTTGTCAGCCAGCACTTCATGAGTTAATTCTCTGTTTGGGTTTAGACATGTGGTGCTGATCACACCACATGGCTACTTTACATATTGTTTGGACAGCTTGCTCCGCCTCAGGTCATGTGATGCTGGCCACATCACATGATCCTGGGCGGGCTATTTAAAGATGGCAACTGCCTCACTCAGATGCCTGTGATTAGTCTTCTGAGATCAGTGCTGTGTGTTGGACCTTGCTGTTGATTATTGGTATATTGGATTTTGGCTTCGGACTTAGACTACGCTTTTGTGATTCCCCTCGATATTTGACGTGACCTCCTGTTCTTGACTTGGCTTGCTGACTATTCTGCTATTGTGTTTGTTCTGTCTGTGTTCGTCTTTCCCTGTGTTCCCTTCCCTTCCCTGTGCACGTACTCAGCATAGGGACTGTCTCCAAGTTACGGTTTTGCCGCCTAGGGCATCTACTGTAAGTAGGCAGGGAAAGAGGTGGGGTTCAGACAGGGCACACTATCCCTTGTTTCCCTGTCGTGACAGGTTGTTTATAAATCATATTGAAAATAGCGCATCTTAACTTTGTCCGCCAAGGCCCCACACGTTCCAGGTCAATATCTTAACCACCATACTAACAAAAAAAACATTTTCCCTTCCTCCCGCACAACTCTCCCCACCCATCATCCCATCTCCCTATCCCACAATTGCCCCCAACCTAACCTTAACCTGGGAACTCTATTCCAGAGCTACTCCCCCCTCAACCACCCACCGCCCCCATCAATAGCAACTTTAACCCATAGTCTGCCAAACACAATAAAATACTTGATCATTTTAGCCCTTTTAAGTCCATCCATTCAACTGCCTCTTCCGAGTTTTCAGAAATGTAAGTCTTATCCTCAAAGATAACCCGAAGTCTGGCAGAAAATATAAAGCAGTATTTAATGTTCGTCTGGGTGATTATTTTTTTTAATTGCCACAAAACTATGCCTTTTTTCTTGAGTGTCTCTGGAGAAATCCGGGTAAATAACGATTTTACTGCCATTATACTGTATATCCATTTTTTCTTTTGCTCTTCTCAAGAATTTATCCCTGTCCTTGGCACTAAATATTTTAACTAACATTGTTGATGGAGGAGCACCTGGAGGTCTTTTTGCCGCTTGCAACCAATGTGCCCTCTCAACCCCAAAAAAGGGAGAGAAATGTTCCATCCCAAAACTATCAAGTAGCAGTGTATGCATAAAAGCCTCAGGGTCCCTGCCTTCAACGCCAACTGGAAGTTGGCTTTTAATACTCCCCTTTCTGCCTTTAAAGATGTAATGTCACCTTTCATAGCATCCAGTTCAGATCTCATATCTGTAACAACCGATGCCAGCTCCAAAAAATTAGATCTTACTTTGTTAAGGTCGTGTCTGATAAGAGATATGTCAGTCTTAACTGAGCCCATTTGCACTGTCAAATTCTCAAGGGCCTCGTTAGTTCTCTTAACCTGCAACAGAATTTCTCCTAGGATATTAGAGTCCTCCTTATTCATCACCATTGCCTCTGTAGGAGTAATAGCTGTGACCTCCACTTGTACCGAGTCAGCGGTCCCAGCTTCCTCAGGCGACTCTTGATTATTACTTTTAACACATTCCCCCTGGATATTTTTGGGAGCATTCCTTGTTTTAGCCATCTGAGATTTTATATATTAGTCAATCTTAGGTGACCCCCCTTCTGTCCTGACCCCAGACGACTCTTGGGGGAGGATAGCTCTCCAGATTTTCTGCTATTTTTAGGAGCCATATTCCTTAAACGTACACAAAACGGACACGGTCTTGTAGGAACCGCCAACAAATCACAGGCACTTAGCAGCCAAATATATAGTCTGAGCTGGATGTAAGTGTAATTACAAATAGTGGAACACAGCCCTCTGTGATACGTGACTCTTATCATATCACCATACCACCTTTGCTAATCCGTCACTCTGCATCCCTTTATTCTTTTTTTATTATTATTCTTTTTTTTCTTTTCCTCTCCTTTTTCTTTTCTCTTCCTTTCCTCTTTTTTTAAAAAAAAATAATTTTCTTTATGCCTCTTTAAGGCCTCCTCACTGTGGATACCTGAACCACACGAATGTCCCACTTAGACAATGTTATACTATAAGCAGTTTGTAATAAGGGGGCTAGTGGATGAAAATATGGCACAGTTAATGGATTGTTAGGTGGTTAGTATACACAATTAAGAACAATAGAGGGCAATAGATAATGTCAAAGAAGAAGGGGCAGGCAAACCAGGACTCTCACGCTTGAAGGCACCATCGATAGAGTCAGCCTCTTCACTTGTCCTCCTTCCCTTGACACCAAACAGATCCAGGGCAGGCTGTGCATTGCTACTTCACAAGTGCAGGTGACCCTCCATACGGGCCCCAGTCGCAGGATCCGCCAAGCCAGTTACGTGGCACACCAGCCAGATTCCTTCAGCAGCAGAAAGCCCCACCTCCCCCTCCCCCCTCCCCGCTCAAGCGCTCCACGGACGCGAGCGGGCAAAGCATGGAAGGACCAGGGTAGACGTTGGGTGGAGCGACATGATCGCGGCACACCCTTTCACGTCATGCCGCACGCATCATTTGCCATGCAGAATAAATAATGTGCCCCTAGTCCAACTATGGCAATACCAGCTTTATATAGTTTTTTTAATGTTTTAAAACCAAAAACATCAATTCTGGCAAATTTTCTTTGTAAACTGTATGGAATATATAATAATTAGAGATGAGCGAACATGCTCGTCCGAGCTTGGTGCTCGTTCGAGCATTAGGGTACTCGTAACTGCTCGATGCTCGGACGAGTTTCTCGCCATGCTCGAGGAAATGGCAACTTCCGCATCGTGCTTTTATGGCGCCTAAAAACACAGCCAATCACAAGCCAGGAGACTCTACAGTACACCCAGCATCACGTGGGGCCCTTACATGTCGATAGCAGGGGTTGGCTGGCCTGATCAGGTGACCCTGGAATATACTACCGACTGGCCGTGGCGCTCGGCTCAGATGCCGTCTGGATGTCATTAGGGATAGAGCTGCTGCCTTTCAGGGACAGTGTTAGGGCCTGCATTTAGTTGTCTGTTAGGCAGGGATCACCCACAAAGAACCTAACAGCCCTTCTAAGGGCTAGAAGACATTTTATTTTTTTATTTTTTGTCACTTGGCTGGCTGGCACTAGTAGTGCAGCTATCGCCATATCTAACCCTGTTTTTTTTTTTTATTCTATCGCAGTGATACAAATCCATTGCACACAGCACTGTGGAACCATTTTGTGTGTCACAGTTCAGCACTGACTCACTCCAATCCATATATACTGTCCAGGTAAAACTTTCTGTACGTCACACAATACAACCAAGTCATTTGCTACCAATATCATCTACCGCTTGATCCAGAAAATTCTCTGTGTGACATTTGTCTGGGTCACAGACTAAATAACCACCGTTAACAGGGTGTCAGTCAGTTCTACCATATTTCATGCACGTCACGTTCCCAAAAAAACAAAATATAAAAAAAAAATTATTATTTCAGTTGTTTTAGCTCAGTGATACAAATCCATTTTACTCAGCTGCGTGTAACCTTTCTGTGTGTCACAGTTCAACACATTCGCTCCCATCCGTATATTACTGTCCAGGTGACACTTTCTGTACGTCACACAATACAACCAAGTCATTTGCTACTGATATCATCTACCGCTTGATCCAGAAAACTCTCTGTGCGACATTTCTCTGGTCGCAGACTAAATAGCCACCGTTAACAGGGTGTCAGTCAGTCCTACCATAGTTCCTGCACGTTATGTTCCCAAAAAACAAAATGTAAAAAAATATAAAAAAACAAATATAAAAAAATATATATTTTTTCAGTTGTTTTAGCTCAGTGATACAAATCCATTTTACTGAGCTTTGTGTAACCTTTCTGTGTGTCACAGTTCAACACATTCGCTCCCATCCGTATATACTGTCCAGGTGACACTTTCTGTACGTCACACAATACAACCAAGTCATTTGCTACCAATATCATCTACCGCTTGATCCAGAAAATTCTCTGTGTGACATTTGTCTGGGTCACAGACTAAATAGCCACCGTTAAGAGGGTGTCAGTCAGTTCTACTATATTTCCTGCACGTCACGTTCCCAAAAAAACAAAATATATAAAAAAAAAATTATTATTTCAGTTGTTTTAGCTCAGTGATACAAATCCATTTTACTCAGCTTTGTGTAACCTTTCTGTGTGTCACAGTTCAGCACATTCGCTCCCATCCGTATATACTGTCCAGGTGACACTTTCTGTACGTCACACAATACAACCAAGTCATTTGCTACCAATATCATCTACCGCTTGATCCAGAAAACTCTCTGTGCGACATTTCTCTGGGTCGCAGACTAAATAGCCACCGTTAACAGGGTGTCAGTCAGTTCTACCATATTTCCTGCACGTCACGTTCCCAAAAAAACAAATATAAAAAAAAAAAATTATTAGTTCAGTTGTTTTAGCTCAGTGATACAAATCCATTTTACTCAGCTTTGTGTAACCTTTCTGTGTGTCACAGTTCAGCACATTCGCTCCCATCCGTATATACTGTCCAGGTGACACTTTCTGTACGTCACACAATACAACCAAGTCATTTGCTACCAATATCATCTACCGCTTGATCCAGAAAACTCTCTGTGCGACATTTCTCTGGGTCGCAGACTAAATAGCCACCGTTAACAGGGTGTCAGTCAGTCCTACCATAGTTCCTGCACGTTACGTTCCCAAAAAAACAAAATATAAAAAAAAATATATATTTTTTCAGTTGTTTTAGCTCAGTGATACAAATCCATTTTACTCAGCTTTGTGTAACCTTTCTGTGTGTCACAGTTCAGCACATTCGCTCCCATCCGTATATACTGTCCAGGTGACACTTTCTGTACGTCACACAATACAACCAAGTCATTTGCTACCAATATCATCTACCGCTTGATCCAGAAAACTCTCTGTGCGACATTTCTCTGGGTCGCAGACTAAATAGCCACCGTTAACAGGGTGTCAGTCAGTCCTACCATAGTTCCTGCACGTTACGTTCCCAAAAAAACAAAATATGAAAAAAATATATATTTTTTCAGTTGTTTTAGCTCAGTGATACAAATCCATTTTACTCAGCTGTGTGTAACCTTTCTGTGTGTCACAGTTCAGCACACTCGCTCCCATCCGTAAATACTGTCCAGGTGACACTTTCTGTACGTCACACAATACAACCAAGTCATTTGCTACCAATATCATCTACCGCTTGATCCAGAAAACTCTGTGTGACATTTCTCTGGGTCGCAGACTGAATATCCACCGTTAACAGGGTGTCAGTCAGTTCTACCATATTTCCTGCACGTCACGTTCCCAAAAAAACAAAATATAAAAAAAAATAAATATTATTTCAGTTGTTTTAGCTCAGTGATACAAATCCATTTTACTCAGCTTTGTGTAACCTTTCTGTGTGTCACAGTTCAGCACATTCGCTCCCATCCGTATATACTGTCCAGGTGACACTTTCTGTACGTCACACAATACAACCAAGTCATTTGCTACCAATATCATCTACCGCTTGATCCAGAAAACTCTCTGTGCGACATTTCTCTGGGTCGCAGACTAAATAGCCACCGTTAACAGGGGTGTCAGTCAGTTCTACCATATTTCCTGCACGTCACGTTCCCAAAAAAACAAAATATAAAAAAAAAAAT
>ONZH01018585.1:0-76218 GCA_900303285.1 Rhinella marina | reverse complement strand
GACACTGAAGTCGCTGCTGGGAACGACAATTACGCCACTTTTACGGAATGACAAGAATACCCCCGAAAACCAAAGCGAACATCGATTTTAGAGGAAATATTGTTAGGAAACATATATTGACTTGTACGTAAAGCACAAGTGCTGCCAAAAATTACACGGAAAAGGCACTCCAATACAACGGGTATAAAGAAGGGCCTCATTCACATTGTGGTACAATTGTTCTTGTCCTGGAACTCATACACTCATGAAGCCTATGCACAAAGTGACAAGACTGCCAAAAATTACAAGGAATAGGCACTGTGAAACACCCTTTATTACACATAAAGGAGGGCATCAGACACACCCGTGAAAAATTAAGATTGATGGTCTGCTGGTGAGCTGACCGTTGGACACATCGTGGTTGAGGGTCTGCTGGTGAGCAGACCCTTGAAAACATTACGGTTGAGGGCCTGCTGGTGAGCAGACCCTTGAAAACATTACGGTTGAGGGCCTGCTGGTGAGCAGACCCTTGAAAACATTACGGTTGAGGGCCTGCTGGTGAGCAGACCCTTGAAAACATTACGGTTGAGGGCCTGCTGGTGAACGCAGCCGAATAAGCAGTTTCATACAGTATGATGGAGGAAGAATAGGACGAGAATAGGAAGGGGTACATGAGAAAACTGTGTATCCAACACACCCTAAAAGTGTTCAGTCGCTTTCCTGTGGTGGGGTAGCAAAGTCAGGGGCAATTCAGGCCTTGTTCATCTTGATAAGCATCAACCTGTCAGCATTGTCAGTTGACAGGCGAATGCGCTTATCAGTAATTATGCCCCCAGCGGCACTAAATACCCGCTCAGACAAAATGCTGGCGGCTGGGAAGGCCAGCACCTCTAAGGCGTAGAGCGCCAGTTCGTGCCACGTGTCCAGCTTAGACACCCAATAATTATAAGGCACAGAGGGATCGCTGAGGACGTTGACACGGTCAGCTAGGTACTCCTTTACCATCTTCCAAAACTTTTCCCTCCTTGTGACATTAGGCCGCTCATCAGGGTGAGGGTGCTGGTGGGGTGTCATCAAAGTGTCCCAGGGCTTGGAGAGTGTCGCCTTGCCTTTGTTGGAACTGCTGTGTGTTCCCCTCGTCTCCCCTCCTCGGGTGGCCAAGGAACTACGTACTCTGCCGCCTGTGTTTTCAGCTGGAAATTTTTGGAGCAATTTTTCTACAAGGGCCTTCTGGTATTGCACCATTTTAGTTGTCCTCTCCGCCACAGGAATGAGAGATGAGAAGTTTTCTTTGTAGCGGGGGTTGAGAAGGGTGAACAACCAGTAATCGGTGTTGGCTAAAATGCGTATAACCTGAGGGTCACGGGAGAGGTAGCCTAGCACAAAGTCAGCCATGTGTGCCAGCGTCCCAACAGACAAGGCTTCGCTCTCCTCACCAGGAGAATGACCCTCAATCTCCTCCTCCTCCCATCCAAGCCGAAGAGATGGTGCAAATCTGCTCTGGGTTCTACCCTGTGTAGCGGTGGCAACCGTCTCATGCTCCTCCTCCTCCAATTGGCGCTGAGAAGACGAACCGAGGGTGGTCTGGCTATTGCCCTGTGTAGGGTATTCCCCCATTTCCACACGCAAAGCGTCCATCTTTATTGTGAGCAGTGAGGTTTTAAGTAGACACAGAAGTGGGATGGTTACGCTGATAATTGCATTATCGCCACTCACCATCTGTGCAGATTCATCAAAGTTGCGTAAAACCTCACAGAGGTCAGACATCAATGCCCACTCGTCACTTCTGAAGAGCAGAAGCTGACTGGAAAGTCGCTGACCATGTTGCAGCTGGTACTCCACTACTGCCCTCTGCTGCTCACAAAGCCTGGCCAACATGTAGAAGGTGGAGTTCCAGCGCGTGCTCAGGTCGCACAGCAGTCGGTGAGCTGGCAAGCGAAGGCGCTGCTGCAGCGTTGCCAGACCAGCTGAAGCTGTAGGTGACTTCCTGAAATGGGCACACAGGCGACGCACCTTCACCAGTAGCTAAGGCAAATGGGGGTAGGTTTTCAGAAAATGCTCCACCCATAAGTTGAATACATGGGCCAGGCATGGTGTGTGTGGGAGGTTGCCCAGCTCCAAAGCCGCCACCAAGTTGCAGCCGTTATCAGACACAACCATGCCTGGCTGTAGGTTGACTGGCGAGAGCCACAGCTCAGCCTGTTCCCTTATGCCCTGCCACAGCTCTGCGGCGGTGTGCTGTTTGACACCCAGGCAAATAAGCTTCAGCACGGCCTGTTGCCGCTTCCCCACTGCTGTGCTACACTGCTTCCAGCTACTGACTGAAGTCTGACTGGTGCTGCAAGGTTGTAATTCTGTAGTGGAAGTGGAGGAGGAGAAGGAGGGGTTGCAGCCGCTAGCGTAGGTGGTGGCGGAAATACGGACGGAACTAGGGCCTGCAATCCTTGGCGTCCGTAGCACCTGTGCCATCCCAGGGGACGACTCGCTCCCAGCCTCCACAACGTTCTCCCAGTGTGCCATCAGGGAAATGTAGCATCCCTGGCCACAAGCACTTGACCATGTGTCAGTTGTTAAGTGGACCTTCCCTGTAACTGCGTTGGTCAGGGCACAGGTTATGTTTCGGGACACATGCTGGTGTAAGGCGGGGACGGCACACCAGGAAAAATAGTGGCGGCTGGGGACTGCGTAATGAGGGACAGCCGCCGCCATCAGGCTGCGAAAAGCCTCGGTGTCCACCAGCCTAAATGGCAACATTTCCAGGGTTTAATGCTATGGCCTGTGGCTGGGTAGTTGCGCTTGTGTTCAAATGCCTGGGGTAAGAACATTTGAATGCTGTGCTGGGACACTGTAATGGACGTGGTCGCTGAGGGCGTCTGCGATGGTCCAGGTTCAGGGCGGGAGGCATCTGGGTCTGCGGCTTGGGCAGCACGTAACAGAGGGGAAGAAGAGGCAGTGGTGTGACCTGCAGACACAGGTGGTGGACCCTGGTGTTCGGCCCACCTATTATGGTGCTTTGCTTTCAAGTAGCGGATCATGCTGGTGGTGGTCAGGTTGCTGGTGTTCATGCCCCTGCTCATCTTGGTACGGCACAGGTTGCAAATGACAATTCTTTTATTGTCAGCACTCTCTTCAAAAAAACGCCAGACTGCGGAACACCTACCCCTTGGCAAGAGAGATTGCCGCAAGGGTGTGCTGCGAGGAACAGTCGCGGGCTTAGTTAGCGTGGCCTGCCTTCTCCCTTTTGCCACCCCACGGCCTCTTGCAGCCTGTTGCGGTGCTGTGGATCCCTCCCCATCTGTACTGCTGTCCTCGCTCGGCTTGCCAACTTGCCAGGTTGGGTCAGCTATTTCATCGTCCACCACCTCCTCTTCCACTTCCTCACTCTGCTCCTCCTCCTGACATGGTGAACGAACGAGAACCTGACTTAACTGCATCTCATCCTCATCATCAACCTCTTTAGACGCTAATTGCCTTTGACTTATTGGCAACTGTGTCTCATCATCATCATCCACCTCTGGAGAAAATACTTGTCCTTCCCCACCCTCATCTTCTTCAGACTGTGGATGATTCAGAGGTTGAGAACCAGGGCACAATATCTCCTCATGTGCCACTTCAGGCGGGCTTGGCAACAGGCCCAAATCAATGAACGGTGATGAAAAAAGCTTGTCGGAATAACTGAATATGGGATCATTTCTTTGCCCAGATTTAGCATGGTGGGAGTAAGGAGGATCAGGGTGAGGTTGTGGTTGCCCAGACTCTTGGCTACTGAGACTGGACTTTGTGGAAGAGAGGGTGGTGCTTAACCGACTGGAAGAACTATCAGCTGTAATCCGACTACCTGCTCGCACTGGTGTGGCTGCAGGAGTTGTCTTGCGCCGCCCTGCAAACTGGGCCAAGAAGCTAGGAGTTTTGGATGACTTAGTTTCTTGTGCTCTGCCAGCAGGCAGTACAATCATATTCATCAAGAATTAATTTGTATTTTGGTTGAATCAATGAATATAAAGCTAAAAAAAATCTGAAAGAACACAGAGGTTAAAGGGGTTGTCCGGGTTCAGAGAAGAACCCGGACATACCTGCAATTTCACCCAGGCAGCCCGCCTGAAGAGGGCATCGGAGCATCCTATGCTCCGATGCCCTCCTTTGCCCTGCGCTAATTAGCGCAGGGCAAAGGAATTTCGCCGGGTTCCGGTGACGTACCGGTCCCTGCCGGGCAGAGGCTTCCGCCCGGCAGTGAGTCGGTGACGTCATCGGCGCTGATGGACAGGCTTCAGCGCTGCCCTAGCCAGTAAAACGGCTTAGGGCCAGTGCTAAAGCCGGCCCATTAAGGCCGGTGACGTCACCGAACTCACTGCCGGGCGGAAGTACCCGCCCGGCAGCGAGTATTTACAAAACAAGAGACCTTGCCCTGCGCGATCTAGCGCAGGGCAAGGGGGGGGCATCGGAGCATGAGATGCTCCGATGTCCTCTTCAGGCAGGCTGCCTGGGTGAAATTGCAGGTATGTCCGGGTTCTTCTCTGAACCCGGACAACCCCTTTAAATAATAAACACAAAATTGTTATATCCCGTGAATAAGTAGAATAAATGCAAATAATGAGAGGTCGTGTGGATTTAGTCATGTCTATTACCTGGTGGTGTGAGGGGCCGGTGATCCTCCATCATGATGTCCTTGTACAGATCTTTGTGTCCTTCTAAATACTCCCACTCCTCCATGGAGAAATAGACGCTGACATCCTGACACCTTATAGGAACCTGACAACACAATGATACAGTCATCACCCAGATCCCTTCATAGCGTTCCTGTATAATGTCCCAGCATTCCCAGCAGTGTCACCTCTCCAGTCAGCAGCTCAATCATCTTGTTGGTGAGTTCTAGGATCTTCTCTCTATTGATTTCCTCATGTATCAGGGGGTGAGGTGGAGGCCCTGTGATTGGGCTCAGGGTTCTTCCCCATCCTTCAGACACAGGGTCCTGACAGCGCTCACTAGAGGTCTTCTTCACTACTGTGTAGTCCTGGTTATGGAGAGACACAGTAATAAATATCACTCCATACATCTCCAGAGTCCCTCACCTCTCCAGTCATGTCCATCTGTTAGTAACATAGATAAGATGATGTAATGTGACATCATCAGAATCTCTCACCTCTCCAGTAAGCCGGAAGAGGATCTCTAGGGTGAGATTTATTATACTCTCCGCCATCTTGTCCCTGTCCCTATCCATCCTTGACGGGTCAATCAGGAGAAGGATCTTATATAGAAGATCTCCACTGAGCGGATCCTATATTGTAGGAACCTGAATGGAGAGAAGATCAGACGATGTAAAATCCTACAAAATCCCACGTAAAATACAATTACTGGAGATAATAAGAGGAGACATCGGAGAAGATAATAAAGTGTAGATGTTGTGTTCTCTCTTTTTCTATGGATTGGAAGAAAAGTTGAATAGTTTGTCAAGGCCCGCCCTCATGGCACTTAACTGCTCATTTGCATATAGATTATATACTTTTTCTCCAGAATGAAGTGAAAGGTATTGTTACATTCAGATAGTCTGTGAATTGTGCACTCTGGGCTGCCATATGAGTTGCTAGGAGATAAATCTATGAAGTTGCATTTTGGACGGTCACTGTAGTTAGTAAAAATGCTACCACTGAGGTCAGTGATTGGCTGCAGAGGTCACATGTCAATATGATATAACAGCTGCAGCCTAGAAAGATCAATGGGCAGCCTCAAAGTGGCAGCGCTGGAGGGAAGAGGACTCACAGGTAAGTCACTCTTCTATTATTTTATACCATTGTCTTTGGGCCAATTTTTGACCATCTCGGACAATCCCTTTAATTCTATGATGTTCGAAGAAACAATGTTCAGTATTCTTCTTCCTTATTATCATCTCCCCGGATAAAACGTCACAGCCACACAATTCTCTGGTATCAGCCATTGTAACCGACGCCATACTAACCTCCACCACAGATGGACACATATCCTGGTCAGTGAGGGAGAAATCCCCGAATCAGCACCTGATGCCTGGTATGAATACAGAGCAGGTGGTGACTGTACATCAGAGAGCTGTAGTGAAGGGGTTAATGACTCCTCTGGCCCAGTAATCCTGACAGACAATGAGGGTGACTATACACATACCTCCACCTGCACCGCAGGACACTATATGTATGGGGAAGGGGGGAGACTAGTGGGCTAAAGGACCTTTCATGACGTCATGACCATGTGTGGGAGGAGTCATGCTCCAGGCTGTGCTGATGGAGGAGGTAAAGGACCTGTGATAATGTCATGGCCATGTGATCATGTGTGGGAGGAGTCCAGTTCCAGAGTGTGCTGCTAGAGGAGGTAAAGGACCTGTGATGATATCATGAACATGTGATCATGAGTGGGAGGAGTCACGCTGCAGGCTGTTTTCTGGTGAGCAGCGAAATGGCAAGAATTGCGTAGTACTGTGTTAGCCAGAAAAAACAATGTGATTGTAATAATTTAGCTTTAATAAATAAAAAAGTATTAAGTGGGTGATACCTTTATAGTTCTTTCATCTGTAATACTGCCTGAAGAAGGATCCTCTAATATCACCAGATGTAAGGCAGCTATCCTTATACTGTAGATACATCATGTCTACGATCATGGAACGTGCTTTCTTTTGTTCCAAGTCTCCAGTGTTGTATTGGGGTGCATAGGGCCCACCAGTAAAATTTATTTTGGGGGCCCACCGTATGGATACATTCAAATATTACCTGCTGATTGAATATGGGGGTCCCTGCAGCAACAGAGAAGGTAGGTCCTGGGGAAAAGAGGACACTGGCAGTTTTCCTCTATACCTAGAAGTCGTCTCAGCTCTGATAGTGTCTATAATAATAAACTGGGGAGTTTCTTTAATAATCAGGTGTTTTATATGAATATAGACTGGTTGAGGTCCTGTACATTGTATATATGTATGTAGTGCAGTAAGTCTACTGTGTTATGTGCCACTTGTGCAGGGGGAGGGAGACTAGGGGCCCACCTTGATCAGAGGCCCACATTGGGATTCACCTATAGCCCTGTGGGCTAGTTGGAGCCTACCCAGAGGCCAGATAGAGACTTGCAGACTCGGACTGGCCCACAGGGTAACAGGTGAATCTCCCGGTGGGCCCTTGAGCAAGCTAGGCCCCTAGTCCCCCACCCCCTGCACATGTGGGACATGATACAGTAAACTGACTGCACTACATATGCACGGGAAGCGCATAGGAACTCAACCAGCCTATGGTCATAAATAAGTGGAATTGGATATGAATTTCAGGAAAAATTAGATTTGTCATGAAATAGAATTGCTTAGTGGTAACGAATCGTATTTTTTCTAAAATGGCTGCTGCACCTGTTAGAACGAGCATGTAAGAAGCCCAGGAATGAGGGATCACCCACAATGCCATGCATGCAGCCAGTTAGCCCCTGTGATGTCACAGCCCTATAAAGAGCCTCAGTCTGCTCAGTCTCCGCCATTTTCCATTGAAGGGAGAGACGTGACAGGCACTAGGGACAGTTTTTAGGAAATAATCTATTCACAAAAAAACACTATTAAATAGTTCAGAGAAAGATTTTTCACAGTGTAGGGATATAATAGGGAGACTTTATCCGCACTATAGGGAGAGAGCAGGGATCAATAGGAGAGTGTAAAGCCTGGGTAACAGGAGCATGTCTATTACACCTTGCTGCACTAATTGGGGTTACAAAAAGTGATCTAATACTACAGAGTTTAGTTTTTTGCATTCTTTGATACATCAGTAATTTCAGTAATCCTTGATTGTGTTATTGGGGTGAAATTGTGGTCTGATATAACACATTTTGGGGTGTATTTAGTTGATATACGAGTACTTTCATTCATCCTTCCGGACCGGAAGTGCGGATGCGGACGGCACACTGTGTGCTGTCCGCAACTTTGCGGCCCCATTGAAAATGAATGGGTCCGCACCCGTTCTGCGAAATTCCGGACGTGTGAATGGACCCTAATGCTTGCCCACACACAGCAAGGGTTTGCCAGGAATGTCCCAGAGAGACTACAACACTTTCTTGGTATGAGAAGTTGGCAGAATGGTCGTCAATCCGTCATTTATGGGACCATCTCGGACGCCAGATTTGTCAACCTAGGAGTGTGCAACATCTGTGGGCAAATGTATGACAGGATACCATCCTGAGACGCAGGAGTCAGGAGACTCTATTGAACACCATTCACGTGTGTGTGTATTTTGTCTTCTCCCGGCTGGTAACTCTCCTTAAAGGGAACCTGTCATCAACTCTAAGGTGCCCATACTAACAGTAGAATAAAGTAGAGACAGGTCAGTTGTTTTCAGAGTTCTGTCATTTATAAGTCAAAAGTAAGTGGTTGCCGAGAACCAACATCACAATCATTGCAGACTGGGCCTGGAAAAGAGTCATGGCCACCTGAGAAGAGTCCTGGTTATTCATGAATTTCTGCTCTCTCCGCCCACCTGCTGACGATTGACAGTCTTCTACCTAGTTTTCTCCCTTTCTCTCTAGGAGAGAACTGCCAATCATCAGCAGATGGGAGGAAGAGCAGGAGATTAGGAATAACCATGAGTCTTCTCAGGTAGATTTGACTCTTTTTAAGGCATGAGCTCCAATGATTATGATGCTGGTTCTTTGCAACCACTGACTTTTAGCTCATGATTGACACACCGCTGAAATCAGCATTTCTGTCACTAATTTATACTGCCCTCAGTGAGATCAGCATAAAGTTGATGACAGGTTCCCTTTAAGTTCCCCCTGAACGAGATTTCAACTTTAATTTGGCACCTACAGAAAAGTGATAAGTTATCCTAACTTTAGAGAAAATATTGCTTTTAAAAGGGTCCTAGAACTTTCTTTAAATCGAGAGGTCCCTGTGGGAATTCTCGGATGACTACTAACAGCTGATTTAACACGATTCTGTTTCACACATTCTGAACATGAAATGCGACTTCTCTCCTGTTTTATGTTCATGTGTAAACCGTTTCCCATAATAGTTAGGCTATGCCATAGAGCCTATCTACAGAAAGGGCCCTCCACAGTGAAGTGACTGGGTATGCGCGCCATCCTCTTCATTCACTGCTACAGGGCTCAAAAAATAGTTGAGAGAGCACATTCGCCCTTTTCGTAAGGAATGAATGGGGTGTAAGCTGTACAAACATGGCCACCTCTTCGTGCACTGCTATGGGACTGCTGGAAATACCTCTCCTAGCTGTGAATGAACAGTGGTCATGCTTGTGTGGCTGCTGTCCCTTCACTTTGTGAGCCTCATTCTGGAGATAGGAGTGGGACCTATATCATTTGTGGCATATCCTAGCGATTAGAGATAAGCAAATCATCCAAAATTTGCTTCGCCGAATGTTCGTCGAATTTTTTAAAAGATTCGTACTTAATACGAAGCTATTCTGTCGAAGCTGCGTACAAATTATTCGTTATTCTGTCATGTTCTGTGAACTTTCCCACAAATACTTACGCCTGAGTGTACAAAGCTTTAGCGTATTAATGTCTAGGCCCACACAAAGAACGAATATACAGTAAAAGTACCCTACTTAACTGAATATGTACGCATTAGCCTACAAATTATCAGATGCGTACGTAGCGTTAGTGTACAAAGATTTAAGAAGAATATTTTCAGATTCGCTTCGGTGTAAAAAATTTCCAAGATTCGTATCGAATGTACGAAGCGGCGAATAGATTCGCTCATCTCTACTAGCGATATGCCACAAATGCTGAAAAAGGGGATCCCCTTTAACTGATAATGAACTGGAACCCTGGTAGGACGTTGTACTATTCTAAACTCTGGATGCCAACCACCATTCTTACTTTGTAGGAGGAGAGCTACGACTGATAAAACTAATCATATACAGATTGTGTAATAATCGATTTGCTATAGTATACGCGTATGCAAGCGGGTAAATGCAACTGTAGATTTCTTAAAGAAGGACTTCAAATATCTAGTTGTTCTAGAATGGAATTTGAGGGGTGACAACCAGTACTTCCTCTCTGACACATGGAGGCAACTTGGAAAGGCCAGTTTTGTGCTCATCAGGGAACGAGGCAGCACCATAGACCAAAATAATCCTTGCATTGAACGCCTGATAAATGTGCAGAACATGCAAAATTCTAAGGTGAACACACAAGTGGCCGATGGTTAGAAAAGTGGTTTAAAAGGCCCTTGATTTTGGGAACAAGCCAGACTTCTTGACTATTATGTGGCTGGGGGTCTCCGTGCAGATATTTACTTGTGTTGAGCGAGCATGCATATGCTCGGGTCCGCTCGGTGTTCGGCCAAACACGGATTGTACTCGAGCGCAATGCTCGAGTCTCCCTGCACGTTTGTTCGCTGCTACGTATTAGCGTACGCATCTTATAATTTGTACGCTAATGCTACGCATTGCTCAAGCCTCCCCACAAGTAGCGTACCTTTAACAACGCTAGACTGTATGTTCGTTATTTGTGCGGGAATGTTCGCCGAACACGACCAGAATAACAAATATTTTTTAAGGTAACTTGCTCATCTCTAATTGTAATGCGTACGAATTTGTATGCTAATGTGAGCGAATTCACCCTCCCCCTGCTGTTCCCAAAACATTTCTGTGCTGTTTCCACCATTTTTTCACGTTTCCATATGGACCAGACACCCTCCCCTCATCCGAGCAGGGGGTGCCTGGTCTTCTCCCATTGACTTTCATTATGCTCGGGTGCTCGGCCAAGCACTCGAGCACCCCCTACTGCTCGCCCAGAGCACCCGAGCACAGAGGTGCTCGATCATCACTCATATTTACTTATTTATTTCTTTCTTTTTTTCATTTTGTGAAATCTTTTATACTAAATAAACTCTCTGCTTCAAAACTTTGGCTTTTGTGAGACAAGACTTTTATTGAAAGAAGAACCAGACTTCTTCTTCACTACATAATCTGGTGATCATTATAGTATCCCACTGGAATGATCACTGTAGCCACATCACGTTGTCCTCCGATCACGGCACGTGCTTTCTTTCAGCCTGAGTCTTTATCTGGTCTGGGCAACCAGTCTGCAGCTGTTTGATGAACTTGTTGAGACCTTTTTCTCTGGAAAAAATACACAGCATGCACTGGATTCGTTGCAGCAGTCTCAAAGATTCACCAGCCTCTCTCACCATCCTTAAAGGGTAGTTTCCTGAGCATCACTCCCTTTGCCTCTCAGGCCACCAGTGTGCTCCTTGATGGCTGACTAGATCCAGACCTCCACCCAGTTTCACAACAGGTCTTCTGTGCTTATTGTGCACACTCTCACTTATATAGATACACCTCAGCCCCACGAAGAGACACTACAGTTCAACGCTCAGGTGTCACAACGTGCACGGTCAAATTATGTTCCAGGATCTAACATCCCTTTCTCCAGGAGGTTGACATCTAGAAATGTCATTCCTGAAGTCATCAACTAAAACAGGATGTGTCGATACCACAGAAAATAGTTTCCAGATCCTACCATACATGACTGGGGTTGCCCAGACTCAATGGTGTACATGGCAAAAAAACAAAAACAAAAACAACCCAGTATCAAACAGTAAATCATTGCATGCTGGTGCACAATAACATCAACAATTGTGCTTTACAAAAATACACGCTACTTGCCCCTCATAGCAGACAACTACCTCTAACTTCCACAGCACTTGCTATTAAGTTTGTTGTAGCTAGGAGGCCTTCCTCTATAAGGCTTCAGCCCTGTGTGAGAACTTCTGATGGTCAACAAGACTTAATTTCCGAGTAAAACATTTCCCACATTCTGGGCAAGGAAATGGCTTCAACCCTGTGTGAATTCTCTGATGTTTAACAAGATCCGATTTGTCGACAAAACATTTCCCACATTCTGAACATAAAAATGGCTTCAACCCTGTGTGAATTCTCTGGTGAATAACAAGATCCGATTTCTGGTTAAAACACTTTCCACATTCTGAACATGGAAATGGCTTCTCCCCCGTGTGAGTTCTCTCATGTCTAAGAAGATTTGCTTTATTTATGAAACATCTCCCACATTCTAAGCAGAAAAATGGCTTCTCCCCTGTGTGAATTCTCTCGTGTTTACCAAGATTTGATTTCTGGTTAAAACATTTGCCACATTCTGAACATGAATATGGCTTCTCTCCTGTGTGAGTTATCTGATGTCTAACAAGATCTGATTTATCTAGAAAACATTTCCCACACTCTGAACATGAAAACGGCTTCTCCCCTGTGTGAATTCTCTGGTGTCTAACAAGATCTGATTTCTGGTTAAAACGTTTGCCACATTCTGAACATGAAAATGGTTTCTCCACTATGTTAGCTCTTTGGCATACAGCAGCACTTCTAAAACGTTTGTTTTGCTGAACAGTCTGTGATAAATCAGAAGAAAAGAACTGGTTAAAGGCATCAGGTGATAGATCCTTGCTGTGAAGGCCTGAGGGTGTATCTTCATCTGGTGTGATACCACAATCATCTGCTGTAAAACCCAAATATATCACATGCTCCCCTGAGCTCCTGGTGCAGTCATCTGCCAAGAATAAAACTAATTTTAATATTTTTGAATAATACAACCTTAAAATGATATAGATATTTTACAAAATTTCTAAATATTAAATTCTCCGACAAACTACAATTTATGTGGCAAAATTAATTTATTACATGACTATGATATTAGTGGCAAAACAGATCATAATAGAACAGTAGACCTCAGGATCAGAAGATCATGATGTTAAGCTCCCACCACCACTTAAGCCAGAAGAGAGAAGGAGTATAATATTGTATAGAAATGTTATGGCTTTGGAGTTAGTCTAAGGATGTCCATCAGGGGTGGATTGGCCATAGACCTTACAGGGAAATTTCCCGGTGGGCTGATGCCCAGGGGACCACCCAAGCCCTCTTCTCTGCCGATGACCAGACACATGGTGAGCTCTCAACAGTAATGCTGTAAGAATCAGGTACTCGTGTACCCAGCCAGTGACCGCACATGTCCTCCTGAATTTAACTGCTGTGGCCCGCACCTCACCTCCGAAGCCCCTGCTCCATATCGTAATCAGAGACAACCGAAGAAGGACAGAAACTGGCAGCTATTGATGGCCACCACAGAGGGACAGCTTTTGGGCAATATATCGTGCTGCACTGTGGTATATGGATGGTATTTTGCGCTGTGGTATTGCTGACCCCCGCCTACTTGGGGCCACTTTTATTGTTTTTTCCCAGGGCCACTTTAAGTTCCCAGTCCAGTATGATGTCCATACACAAGATAGCTGTTGATTAAGCCCTAATTTGGCCTAAAGCAGTCTCTCTTGATTGGACAAATCAGGGGGGCAGGTGAGTGTCCCATTAGCTGTGCCAGCTGGGGGAAGGGGACAGGCATGGACTGTAGGTGTTGTAAGGGAGCGGGGTGTACATCTGTAAAAATTTAAGTATAAAGTGGTCTATAACTGGCTGACTTTATATAACTGGTCATAACCTGGGTCATTAGAGCCTGGACCATGGGCATGATTCTTATGGGGCAAACATTAACAGCAGGACTTCACGACAGTGCAGTATTCTGAAGTATATTTTCAAAGGTCTCTACTCCAGTACAACCATATTGTGGGCATTTTTTTTACTATTCTCATGCTTTGTAAAAGACCACAAATGTTTTCGTTTGATGGAGCCTAACATAATAAATGTTTGAGTTGGCATCTGTATACTACTCAGCATGTATATCTGTGAATAAATTCTGCAGAGAAGAAATAGGTGGGGGGAAAAATTACTACTTTGAACTCTGCCATGTCTGTCTGCAGGCAATGCTTCAAAAACAGTGGACCTTCATAACTGTTAGTGGTGGATAGCGTTCATATCATGAGCAGAGGGCTGTCATTGTTCACACGGGTGACTGGGCACAGATAACGGATAGTGATATGAGGGTGAATGGTGTGACGATGGGGTACTTGTGGGAGGCTGATCACTGTGTGTCTGTGTGGAGATGACTGCAAGTCTTGACGAGGCTAAGTGACAGGGTCTGACCACAGATGAAGGATGGTGGTATGGGGGTGAGTGGGGTAGTGATGGGAAAGCTCTGAGGTGCTGCTCAGGTTTGATTCTGTATTTTTAACATACTGCTGATCTCCCTTTGACTTCTTAAGCAGCTTAGATCACTTACAAATGAGAAGACAAAAGTTGGTTGAGACCATAGCTGAATGTTTTTTCCATCTGGGGACAGCCAGCTTAAAGCATCTACACCCGGCATATTTGTATGGCGGTATGTGGTAAGAAACAACATACCCCACCATACATGTGTGATAGTCACACTTTGGCTTCACCCTTCAGTTACAGTTATGACCAGCAGGCTTTTGCCTGCTGCCTCTTCTTCTCCCATTTATTAGTTTGCTTGGGGCAGTTACTATACAGTTATCAGCGGATCAATCACGGTACATCAGCTGGTTACAGATGCAAGCTAAACTCACTTGGGAAGGAGTTCCTGATTGGACAGCCTATCTTTAAATATTTTTGTTGTCTGCTGTGAATGTGGACAGCCATAGTGTAGCACAGAAGAACCAATATAGACAGACAAGGAGCTTGATACTAGTTACATCATACAAAGGTTTGCAGGTTATAATTGCACAGAGCTTCTGTGCAATTATAACCTGCAAACCTTTGTATGATGTAACTAGTATCAAGCTCCTTGTCTGTCTATATTGGTTCTTCTGTGTATTTTAATCCAGATCTTGTCTTCTGAGTGTCACACTGGGGCTCCATGCCTGCCGCTGTCCTGGGCAGGCACGGGCATGGCTTCTCTCTCCATGTGTGTACTGAGACAAGTGCTTAGTGAGCATTCTTTCATCACTGTGTGAGTTACTCTTTCCGCTTCCTCCCTTCACAGCTGCTGATCAGTCTCCCTATTTAGCTCGGCTGTGGTTTCATCTCTTCGCCTAAGCTTTCGGTTGTCTTGTGTCTTGTACCCAGCAAAGGTGTGATCTCTTATCTGACTACCATTGTACCATACCTCGTCTGACTACTTATTCTGGCGCCTGCTCCGACCTTGGAATTGCTACTGGATAACGCTGGTACTCAGTCTGCCCTGACCTTGGAATTATCTTGAACATGCACACACCCAACCTGCCCTTGAACTGAATTCAGACTACATTTTGTTCCCGATTCCTTGATATTATCTTGAATATGCACATACCCAGCCTGCCCTGACCTTGAACTGAATTCAGACTAAGTCTTGTGCCTGATTCCGCTGGTGTCTCTGACCCCTTGTGCCAGCAGCCAACTACACCAAGGTTACCCCAGGAAGTAAGGGCCTAGATCAATGCACAGAGGTTAAAGGGTGAATACCAGGGAAACGACAGGGCAACACCCTTAGCTTTAGCCCAAAGTCTTGTAGTTTTTTTTTTTTTTAATCTTTGTTGTTTTGATCGGTTTCGTGTTCACTTAAGTACAGCTCTGTAGATTGGTTTTGTTCTCTGTGTCCTGATGTTCATGTGATGACCAGTATTTCAGATGTTTTTTTTCATAGGGGTATCTTCAGAGACACTGGTGTTTGGTTTAAAGGTTTAAACAATCTTGGTTTAAAGGTTTAAACAATCTTCATCATCTGTCTGATACCTTCATCATCCTTCTGCTTTATTACCTGGCCGATATCTTCATCATCCGTCTGCTTCATTACCTGGCCGATATCTTCATCATCCTTCTGCTTTATTACCTGGCTGATATCTTCATCATCAGTCTGCTTTATTACCTGGCTGACATCATCTGTCGGCTTCATTACCTGGATTATATCTTCATCATCAGTCTGCTTTATTACCTGGCTGACATCATCTGTCTGCTTCATTACCTGGCCGATAGCTTCATCATCAGTCTGCTTTATTACCTGGCTGACATCATCCGTCTGCTTCATTACCTGGCTGATACCTTCATCATCTGTCTGCTTTATTACCTGGCCGATATCTTCATCATCCGTCTGCTTCATTATCTGGCCGATATCTTCATCATCCTTCTGCTTTATTACCTGGCTGATACCTTCATCATCAGTCTGATTTATTACCTGGCTGATACCTTCATCATCAGTCTGCTTTATTACCTGGCCGATATCTTCATCATCAGTCTGCTTTATTACCTGGCCGATATCTTCATCATCCTTCTGCTTTATTACCTGGCTGATACCTTCATCATCAGTCTGCTTTATTACCTGGCTGATACCTTCATCATCAGTCTGCTTTATTACCTGGCTGATACCTTCATCATCAGTCTGCTTTATTACCTGGCTGATACCTTCATCATCAGTCTGCTTTATTACCTGGCTGATACCTTCATCATCAGTCTGCTTTATTACCTGGCCGATATCTTCATCATCAGTCTGCTTTATTACCTGGCCGATATCTTCATCATCCTTCTGCTTTATTACTTGGCCAATAGCTTCATCATTCTTCTGCTTTATTACCTGGCCGATATATTCATCATCCGTCTGCTTCATTACCTGGCTGATATCTTCATCATCTGTCTGCTTTATTACCTGGCTGATATCTTCATCATCAGTCTGCTTTATTACCTGGCTAACATCTTCATCATCTACTTGCTATCATTATTTGTTTTTTGTCATCTATCGGTGAGTTTACTCCTTTATATTGGTTATTTTCCAGTGTTGATACGTGCTTCATATACAGGGGAGGACAGGGAACTTAGAGTGACCCTGAAATAAACTAAAAGTGGCCCCACTCTGTAGTCAGGTTCAAATGGACAAAAGGTAGGGCCAACACAAGTAGGTGGGGCCAGTAATACCATACTGCGGCACATTATACTACCTCAGTAGAGACAAATACCACAGCGCATTACAAAATAATGCCCCAATAGCACAAAATACCTCCCCAAAAACTGCCACTTTGGTATCCAGCGCCAGCTGCCACGTTCTGTCCTCCTCATTTGCCTCAGGATGGCAAATTAATTGAATTCAGGAGTCGGGAGGGGAATGTCAGATCAGTA
The DNA here is from genome assembly GCA_900303285.1 of Rhinella marina. Taxonomy (NCBI): domain Eukaryota; kingdom Metazoa; phylum Chordata; class Amphibia; order Anura; family Bufonidae; genus Rhinella; species Rhinella marina. The sequence goes on along the minus strand of ONZH01018585.1, from coordinate 59,290 downwards.
CTTACCGGGCAGACAGCTGTGAGGAGGGCTCAGGGGGCCCCTGGACATCGGCCCACCAGAAAGTTTCCCTGTAGGGTCTATGGCTAGTCCATCCCTGTTCAAATATATATTTTTTGTAATGGTCCACTTGTTATATAATTCAGCTCTAAGTACTTGTGGTATCTGAGTACTGGGAGATACAATCCCAAGAGAGGCGACTGCTATAGGAGCAATCCAGTTCTGCAGTCTTGTGGACAATCATTGTCATTACAATTAGGACCAAAAATTACGTCATTTGTCATAGTGGGCAGTTCTAGTGCATTGATTTGACTGGGGCCCTGAAGTTTCCTAAAGTATGAACAGTTAGTTTTACAGGATTAAGGACTGAATCAGCTTTTGTTTTTTTTTTCTTACTCGGAAACTCAAGATCTTTACTGCAGAACCAATGTCCTACAATGATGAAAAACAGTATCAGGAGGTGCCTTACACAAGAGAAATCTTACTGTCTAACGACTCTGTAAGGATCAAATGTTCAACCATGGATGTTTCTCAGATTAAATATCTTGGAATCAATCTAAAAAATGTTTCCCAGGTCCACACATTTTGCATACAGGGAGAAAGGCAGAATGCTGGGAAATACTTGTTATCTGTTTAAGGTGCCCATACACTATCAATATCTGGTAGCTGACACAAATTTCTTCCAACCCCTCCACTCATGAATGCTTGGGTGAGCGTGTTTGTTCTGATTGGGGAAAACGTTGCTGTCAGACACCTCTGGAGGACCAGACATTGAGGCTTAACCGTGACCTCTACAGCTGCCCGCCCCTTTAACAGTGATCTCTACAGCTGCCCGCCCCTTTAACAGTGACCTCTACAGCAGCCCGCCCCTTTAACAGTGACCTCTACATCAGCCCGCCCCTTTAACAGTGACCTCTACAGCTGCCCGCCCCTTTAACAGTGACCTCTACAGCAGCCCGCTCCTTTAACAGTGACCTCTACAGCAGCCCGCTCCTTTAACAGTGACCTCTACAGCAGCCCACCCCTTTAACAGTGACCTCTACAGCTGCCCACCCCTTTAACAGTGACCTCCACATCAGCTAGAGTGGCCACTGTCTTCACCCCAGAAAGCCAGACCTCACCGGCCATTCCCCCAAACGTGAAACAGCACCCCCAGTTCCCATGAAGACACACCACTAAACATGAGGCCACGTCCCCTGGCTCCGTGAAGACACGTAGGAGAAGCTGTCTGAGTGTGAGCTACTGAAAGGGTGGACATCCCTGTGTCTGTCCAGGCACTGCATCGGACGGAGAACAGGGAGCCAGAAAACTGGACTGTCCAGCCTAAAGCCGGACATCTGGCCACCCTAACATCAGCCTGCACCTAGGATGGCCAGAGGTCTTGTTTTAGGCTGGACAGTCTGACTTTCAGACTCCCTGGACTCTGTCATGTGCAGGGCCTGGATGGACACAGGGATGTCCTTTTGAACAGCTCACTCTCAGCAGCAGCACTGTGCAGTCTGAGCAATGAGCTGCAGGGAGAAAGTCACCCTCCCCCACCCCTGCAGCTGAAAGAAGGTGATTTTTACCTATATTTTTAATCCCGGTCAAATGCGGTGTGGAAGGGGCGTGGCCTGATTGAGTCAGGGGCGTGACTTAGTGGGATCTGGGGGTGGGGCTTTTAAGTCCTTCTTTTGACTGTGGCCTGAATTACAGGTCAATGCCATAGTAATTTAGGAGGAAGGTGGGTAACAGTGGAAGAAAACATCTTTTATTACTACTGAACAGTAAATATGTGAAATTTGCATTATATATGAGGTAATGATTGATGATGAGTTAGTCTAAAACATAAGTTATAGTTATGGTAACTGGAATACCCCTTTACCATTGTCATCCACAGTGCTCTGCCTCTTTAACTTCTACAGCAGTGAACTGGCTAGGTTGTCATAGAAACCTAGTGTGTGGAAACAGCCGGTGAGCTTCTATTGGCTGATAAGGGTCATGTGACCAGGCTACTATTGGCTAATGCATTTTTGGGAATATCTCAGGAACGGTACGTCCTGGAGAGCTGAAAACTGTTCTAAAAACCTTCCCGGACACCTGATGTACATGTGTGCCAAATTTGTGATTGTAGCTGCAGCGGTGCGGATTCCTTTAGCGGACATACACACACACACAAACATACACTCAGCTTTATATATTAGAGATATAGATATACACACATATATATATATATATATATATATATATATGTATGTATATGATGCTCAGCATGTGTTATCACCTACAATATAACGGAATCACATTTTCATCAACATTTAATTTGTATTTTGGCTGAATTAGTGAAAATAAAACTAAAAGAAATGACAGCACACAGAACTTAAAGAGTTAAACACAAAATAATTATATCCAGTGAATAAGTAGAATAAATGTTAATAATGAGAAGATGAGTGTATTTCATCATGTCTATTACCTGGTGATGTGACTGACCAGTGATCCTCCATCATGATGTCCTTATCTCCATCTACCTGATCATCCTGTGGGACATTGTGATGTTCTTCTGAACCATCCTGTGGAAGAAGAGGACTGGGACATCTCTCCGGTGTTCTTCTCTCTTCCTTAACTGTAGGAAACACATCCAGTGACTGAATTCATTCCTTACATACAGATAATGAGAGGACGTGTGGATTTAGTCATGTCTATTACCTGGTGATGTGAGGGGCCGGTGGTCCTCCATCATGATGTCCTTGTACAGATCTTTGTGTCCTTCTAAATACTCCCACTCCTCCATGGAGAAATAGACGGTGACATCCTGACACCTTATAGGAACCTGACAACACAATGATACAGTCATCACCCAGATCCCTTCATAGCGTTCCTGTATAATGTCCCAGCATTCCCAGCAGTGTCACCTCTCCAGTCAGCAGCTCAATCATCTTGTTGGTGAGTTCTAGGATCTTCTGTCTATTGATTTCCTCATGTATCAGGGGGTGAGGTGGAGGCCCTGTGATTGGGCTCAGGGTTCTTCCCCATCCTTCAGACACAGGGTCCTGACAGCGCTCACTAGAGGTCTTCTTCACTACTGTGTAGTCCTGGTTATGGAGAGACACAGTAATAAATATCACTCCATACATCTTCAGAGTCCCTCACCTCTCCAGTCATGTCCATCTGTTAGTAACATAGATAAGATGATGTAATGTGACATCATCAGAATCTCTCACCTCTCCAGTAAGCCGGAAGAGGATCTCTAGGGTGAGATTTATTATACTCTCCACCATCTTGTCCCTGTCCCTATCCATTCTTGATGGGTCAATCAGGAGAAGGATCTTATATAGAAGATCTCCACTGAGCGGATCCTATATTGTAGGAACCTGAATGGAGAGAAGATGAGAAGATGTAAAATCCTACAAAACTTCATGTAAAATACAATTACTGGAGATAATAAGAGGAGACATCGGAGGAGATAATAAAGTGTAGATGTATGGATTGGAACATGAGTTGAATAGCTTGTCAAGGCATTTCTTCCATCAAGGCAGTGTCAAAGCACGTCCTACCTCCACATAACCCTACAGCCAATCACCTTCCCTTCAGTATAACATACAGAAGGAATGGACTGCAGCTCCGATCTTGTATCTTCATATCTATTCATAAAATCTAATTACTTTGGATCAAACACAGCAACAAGCAGCTTCTTCCTCCATGGCAGTAGTTTCCTCAGATCCTGCAGCCTGATCATGTGTCGGATTGTCTTCATCTGTTCCATTAAGCTCATTAACGTCTCAGTCGTCTACACTGGAATCGGCATCACCAACACAGCAGGAGATATCCATTAATGGCACCACGATAGGGTCATAACTATGACATGATGAGGACTACATTTTTGTTTTCCAAAGAGGTTTCTGTTCCCATTGACAGATGAGTCTTCAGGAATAGACATACCAAACAGAGAAGGTTAGTCAGTGTGGTGCGCATGCGTTGATGATGGCAATGCCACAGAAGGGGATAGATGGCACAGGCGCAAACAGGTGGGTGACATACACCTCTGCAAGATCTCAAGTGTAGGGTTTCTGATGTCAGGAGAAGAGGGAGGTGTAGAGAAGATGAAGATAAGAGGAGTAGGCCTAGAATCTAATGGGAAAAGCTGGGCTCTGATGCTCAATGGTACTGCCCAGACTTCGATAGCGTATAAAACCTGCCATTCTTCATAAGGCTACTTTCACATATGCACTTTGGCATTCTGGTTTTGAGATCCGGCAGAGGATCTCGAAAAACGGGCTAAAATAGTTCCAAGCATTCTGAATGGAAAGAGATCTGTTCAGGATGCCTTCTCTTCCATCAGCATTCCGTTTCGATTACCGGTCACAAAACCGCTACAAGCTGTGGTTTTGCATCTGGTCATCGAAACAAGCAAACTGGATCCGTCACTAAAAACAATGCAAGTCAATCGTGACAGATCCGTTTTTTAGGATCCTAAAAAGACTGATCCATAACCGGATTCGATTTGTTCCATTTTGATTTCACACAACTGCATCCTAACGGAACGGATGGATCCTGATGTGGAAATCATAATGGAAGCGTTTTGATCAGGTTGTGAGATCTTCTGCCGGATCTCAAAACCTGAAACCATAACGCGTATGTGAAAGTAGCCTTACTGCTGCAAACATCCACACCCTCACCTCCACCTGCCGCTTTCTCTCGTTTTCACACCTTCCTCACCCCTGAGTCAACTAAAATGCTAGAGCATGCTCTCATCATCCCTTGTCTGGACTACTGCAACATCCTCCTTTGTGACCTCTAGAGATGAGCGAACGTGCTCGTTATGAGCACTGTAGCGCTCGGCTCCCCTGCGCAATGCCCGCAGGCATCCGGATCCGTCCTCAGGTGCGTGTAAGTCAATGGGGACGGATCCGTTTGGTATGACACTCATACCAAACGGATCTGTCCTCCTCACCCGACTGAAAGTCAGTGGGGACGGAACCGTTTGGTATGAGTGTCATACCAAATGGATCCGTCCCCATTGACTTACATCAGCTGAGGACGGATCCGCAATGCCTGCAGGCATTCATTCGCAGGGGAGCCGAGCGCTACAGTGCTAGTAACGAGCACGCTCGCTCATCTCTAGTGGCCTCCCATCCAGCACTCTCTTTCCCCTCCAAACTATTCTCACCTCCGCTGCCCAGTTAATCCACCTCTCCCCTCGTTTCTCCTCTGCCAATCTCTTCACTTGCTCCCCATTGCCCAGCAAATTCAGTTTACAATCAGGGCCGCCGATAGGGCAGTACAACTGGTACTGCCCTATGGGGCCCGGACTCTAGGACACCGGGGGGGGGGCCCGGCCGGTGGGCCGCAGACTGTGCGGTCTGTGCCGCACGATAATGAGTGGAGGCGCCGGGGGCCACTGGCTAAGTGCGCAGTGCGCACAGTTCTTTAATACTTACCCTGCCGCTGGCGTCGGTCTCCGACTCCTGGCTGCGCGCTTCCTCCTGGGCTGGCTGTGTGATCCCGCGAGATCCAGCGCTGGGTCACAGGTCTCGCGGGATCACACACTGCAGGAGAAGAAGGCGCGCGCAGGAGAAGAAGACCGGAGCAGCTTTTTGTAAGTATTTTTTGTGGCTGGGGCCCCCGGGGGGGGGGGGGGGGGGCAGAAATGGCTGACCTGAGGTCTGATGGGGGCAGAAATGGCTGACCTGAGGTCTGATGGGGCACATTAAGCTGACCTGAGGTCTGATGGGGCACAAGACCCTGATCTGATGTCTGATGGGGGCACAAGAGCTGACCTGAGGTCTGATGGGGCACATTAAGCTGACCTGAGGTCTGATGGGGCACATTAAGCCGATCTGAGGTCTGATGGGGCACATTAAGCTGACCTGAGGTCTGATGGGGGCACAAGAGCTGACCTGAGGTCTGATGGGGCACAAGACGCTGACCTGAGGTCTGATGGGGCACAAGACGCTGACCTGAGGTCTGATGGGGCACAAGACGCTGACCTGAGGTCTGATGGGGCACAAGACGCTGACCTGAGGTCTGATGGGGCACGTTAAACTGACCTGAGGTCTGATGGGGGCACAAGACGCTATTTGAGGTCTGATGGGGGCTCAAGACGCTGACCCGAGGTCTGATGGGGGCACGATACGCCGACCTGAGGTCTGATGGGGGCACGAGACGCTGATCTGAGGTCTGATTGGGCCACGAGACGCCGATCCCTGTACTGTGACATCACTGTGTTTATTATCCCTGTACGGTGACATCACTGTGTTTATTATCCCTATACAGTGACATCACTGTGTTTATTATCCCTGTACTATGACATCACTGGTGTTTATTATCTCTGTACTGTGACATCACTGTGTTTATTATCCCTGTACGGTGACATCACTGTGTTTATTATCTCTGTACGGTGACATCACTGTGTTTATTATCCCTGTACGGTGACATCACTGTGTTTATTATCCCTGTACAGTGACATCGCTGTGTTTATTATCTCTGTAATGTGACATCACTGTGTTTATTATCCCTGTACAGTGACATCACGGTGTTTATTATCCCTGTACTGTGACATCACTGTGTTTATTATCCCTGTACTGTGACATCATTGTGTTTATTATCCCTGTACAGTGACATCGCTGTGTGTATTATCCCTGTAATGTGACATCACTGTGTTTATTATCCCTGTACAGTGACATCACGGTGTTTATTATCCCTGTACTGTGACATCACTGTGTTTATTATCCCTGTACTGTGACATCATTGTGTTTATTATCCCTGTACAGTGACATCGCTGTGTTTATTATCCCTGTACAGTGACATCACTGTGTTTATTATCCCTGTACAGTGACATCGCTGTGTTTGTTATCCCTGTACAGTGACATCGCTGTGTGTATTATCCCACTGCAGGAAGAGGTAAGTGGTCTGTGTTTGTGTGTTTGTTTTCTATTTTTCAGGGTCGTGAATGCAGAGGACTACGTCGGATTCGGTGGACTACGTCGGACCAGCTTTTTTTTTTTTTTTTATAAAATGGTCAAACGGGGGTCTGGGGGAGTGTTTATTTCAATAAAATGTTTTATACTTGTGTGTGTGTGTATTTTTTTTTTACAATACTACAGTTTTAGTAATTACAGCTATCTACATACGGCCCTGATTACTAATACTGGGCTTAGTGCTTGCCGGAATGGCAGGCCAGCACTAACCCCAACATCTATTACCTTGGCACCCACCGCCACCAGGGGTGCCGGGAAGAGCCGGGTACCCGCAGGACCGGACCTTCTAAATTGAGGGTCTGGCTCTGGGGCGGCTGCAGGCTGGTACCATTAGGCTGGGAAGGGCCAATAACCGTGTCCCTTCCCACCCTGGTAGTGCCAGGCTGCCGCTGCTGGTTGTATCTGGCTGGAAAAGGAAAAAAGGGGGGGACCCCACGCCATTTTTTTTAAAATTATTTAATTATTTTTGTAAAAAAATGGCGTGGTGTCCCCCCCTTTTTTCCTTTTCCAGCCAGATACAACCAGCAGCGGCAGCCTGGCACTACCAGGGTGGGAAGGGACACGGTTATTGGCCCTTCCCAGCCTAATGGTACCAGCCTGCAGCCGCCCCAGAGCCAGACCCTCAATTTAGAAGGTCCGGTCCTGCGGGTACCCGGCTCTTCCCGGCACCCCTGGTGGCGGTGGGTGCCAAGGTAATAGATGTTGGGGTTAGTGCTGGCCTGCCATTCCGGCAAGCACTAAGCCCAGTATTAGTAATCAGGGCCGTCTGTAGATAGCCTTACTTACTAAAACTGTAGTATTGGAAAAAAAAAATACACACACACACAAGTATAAAACATTTTATTGAAATAAACACTCCCCCAGACCCCTGTTTGACCATTTTATAAAAAAAAAAAAAAAGCTGGTCCGACGTAGTCCACCGAATCCGACGTAGTCCTCTGCATTCACGACCCTGAAAAATAGAAAACAAACACAGACCACTTACCTCTTCCTGCAGTGGGATAATACACACAGCGATGTCACTGTACAGAGATAATAAACACAGAGATGTCACTGTACAGGGATAATAAACACAGTGATGTCACTGTACAGAGATAATAAACACAGCGATGTCACTGTACAGGGATAATAAACACAGAGATGTCACTGTACAGGGATAATAAACACAGTGATGTCACTGTACAGGGATAATAAACACAGAGATGTCACTGTACAGAGATAATAAACACAGCGATGTCACTGTACAGAGATAATAAACACAGAGATGTCACTGTACAGGGATAATAAACACAGAGATGTCACTGTACAGGGATAATAAACACAGTGATGTCACTGTACAGGGATAATAAACACAGCGATGTCACTGTACAGGGATAATAAACACAGTGATGTCACTGTACAGAGATAATAAACACAGTGATGTCACAGTACAGGGATAATAAACACAGAGATGTCACCGTACAGGGATAATACACACAATGATGCGACTTGTTAAGAAAAAAAAGTTAGCCATTTTGCAATCTGTAAAGTTTACCCGAAAGGGGGGGGGGGCCCGCGAAATTTGCCTGTAGGGGGCCCTGAAATTCCTGATGGCAGCCCTGTTTACAATACTTACAACTACATATAAGGCCGTCCACGACCTGTCCCCTTCTTATATCTCTGACTTGCTTTCTTGATACATCCCCACATGTAATTTCAGATCCTCACAGGACCTCCTCCTCTGTTCTCGTATCATTTGTCTTGCACACAATCGACTACAAGATTTCTCACGTTCCTCTCCCCTACTCTGGAACTCAGTACCCCAACACATCAGGCTCTCCCTTAGCATCCAAACCTTCAAGAGTAACCTGAAAACCGACCTTTTCAGGAAAGCCTACAATCCGAAATGAGCATGCTGCCTCCACACAGCCATAAGAGCAGCCTATACTGTCACCTACTATGTTCTCCTCTTCCCTTGTAGATTGTAAGCTCTTGCGTGCAGGGTCCTCTCCCCCTCTGTACCAGTTTAATAGTTTCGTGCCCATTGTACCGGTGTTTTATATTACATGTCACCTCTCTTGGTCATGGAATTAAGCACTGTCAAATAAATACTAATATGATGACTCACAACATCTCTGAGAACTATGGATATGAACTTGTCCACCAAACACCAGGCCTGTGATGGCGGTATACATAACAAGCTGTGCATTTACCAATAAATATAAAATTATTGCCTGTCAGTGTTTTACTAACAGGCAATAATGCTTTCCCATGTACACGGGGCTCCTCACTACCACACAGGCGACGGGGTTCTCCAGGAATTAAGAAAATACTAAAATATTACTTTATTATAAATATATTCCCAAATACCTTTCATTAGTTATAATGGCTCGTTTTGTCTGGGGAGCAATCATTAGGAGAAATAAAATGGCCGCCGTCCCATTAATACACACAAAAGCTGTCCTAATCATACAGCAGGACAAGTTACTTCACAACACTGAGGTAAAGAGCTTCCTCCTCCTCGTCTCTGCTCTGCCTGTCAGGGATTATAATTCTGAATACAGGTGATAAGATCTTCAGCTGAATCTCTGTAGGAATGGAGTTCATGAGGAGACATGAAGTACAGAGAGGATGGACAGGACAGACTGTGGTAATGGAGACTGCATACAAGTGCTGCTCCTTATCCCCACCTCCTCTTTGTACTTCATGTCTCCTCTTGAACTCCATTCCTACAGAGATTTAGCTGAAGATCTTATCATCTGTATTCAGGATCATAATCCCTGACGAGCAGAGCAGAGAGGAGGATGAGGCAGCTCTTTACCTCAGTGTTATGAAGTAACTTGTCCTCCTGTGTGATTAGGACAGGTTCTGTGTGAACTAATAGGACGACGGCCATTTTGTTTCTCCTAAGGATTGCTCCCTAGACAAAAAGAGCCATTATAACTAAATGAAAAGCATTTTGGAATATATTTATTATAAAGTAATATATAAGTATTTTCATCTTTTTATTTCCCGGAGAACCTCTTTTAATAAGTGGCAAAACCAAAAACCGGAGACTTTAATACTGATGACCTATCCAATAATGATGCATGACTAGGGGTCTACTGAACCATAATGACATAATACCACGGTCATACAGGAACACAACATCAACAACTTGCGGACCCCAAAACACATAGGGTCATGTGCCTGGGGCCTAATCAATAGAATGAGGGAGGAACAGCTGCAGTAGCAATCATCCCTCCCACATTTAATTTGTATTGGCCTGTTAAATCAGGCTAGTACAAACGAGCGCCGATGGATGTGTCATCATCCACTGGCGCTCACACTGCCCAAACATCAGACCATGTATTATGCCTCTGGCAGGACCTAACAGGCTTCTGTATATGGGAGGCCATTTTTAGACATTTGCTGCTATAACAACCATTACATGGGATGGGGGAAGGCAATGGATGACAGAGGGAGACCCATCCCTCTAAAACCACTTAGATGCCACGGTCACTATTGACGGTGGCATATAAAGAATTAAGAGGTGGGATCAGAGGGGTTAGAGCAGGAGCTTGGCTGGAGTTGGACCATTGAGCACCCGAGACCCCCTTAATGACTGGCACAAACAGGCATATTGGTGGTCACCAAGGGGTTAAAACATCTACACGGTGAGAAAATATGCATTTAATAATCTATATGTACCCAAAAATGATTCTATAAAAAAAAAAAACCTGACCCCACAAAAAACAATCCATCGAACAGGCGCAGGGGGTCCCGGCTCAAGGAATGCAGCAACATAAACCTTTTCCTTTCACTTTTCCGTTAAAACGGCAATTATTCAACAAACAGAGATCTATTTGGTATCGCGGGAATCATACCGACCCACAGAGAGCAGGAGACGCGTCCCACGGGGAGCTCTATGAATATAAAGTGCAAAAAATAACAGCAGAATCTTCTCTCAAAAGGTAATTAAAAATTAAATGCATCACATGTGCCCCAAAACAGAGCCGCTTATAACTACAACTCATCAAAAAACAGTGCGAAAAATAAGTTATAGTTGGGATAGGCTGAAAAGACGAAAAAAAATGCCTTGTTCTGAAGGGGTTAATGACCGCTCTGCCCCAGTAATCCTGACAGACAATGGCAGTGACTGTACACATACCTCCACCTGCACCGCTGGACACTACATGGATGGGGGAGGGGAAACTACTGGCCTAAAGGACCTTTATGATGTCATGATCATGTGCGGGAGGAGCTGTGATGATGTCGTGACCATGTGTGGGAGGAGTCATTCTCTACACTGTGCTGCTGGAGGAGGTAAAGGACCTGTGATGATGTCATGTCCATGTGATCATGTGTGGGCAGAATCAGAGGGTCACATGAACAGGTGCTGCTGTTTCAAGTTATCTTATCGCACCGTCGCCATCCCCCCCCCCCGCTCTCCAGCTGTTCTGAAACTACAACGCCCAGAATCTTTTTTTCACTTCTGTGGGAGTTAGAAGAACGACCTATTGGGAGTTGTACATTTGCAGCAGCTGAAATGCCATTGTTGATCCCTGGTTCAGTGTATGCTGTGCTTGTGATTGGTGCTGGATGTGTCTCATCAGGATGGAATTACAGTGTGTATGTAGCAGAGCTGTCTCTGTGTGACGTGTATGTAGTGTGTCTGTCTCTGTGTGATGTGTATGTAGCGGTGCTGTCTCTGTGTGACGTGTATGTAGCGGAGCTGTCTGTGTTACATGTATGTAGCGGACCTGTCTCTGTGTGACATGTATGTAGCGGAGCTTTCTCTGTGTGATGTGTATATGTAGCAGAGCTGTCTCTGTGTGATGTGTATTTGTAACAGAGCTGTCTCTGTGTGATGTGTATGTAGCGGAGCTGTCTCTGTGTGATGTGTATGTAGCGGAGCTGTCTCTGTGTGACGTGTATGTAGCGGAGCTGTCTCTGTGTGACGTGTATGTAGCGGAGCTGTCTCTGTGTGACGTGTATATAGCGGAGCTGTCTCTGTGTGACGTGTATGTAGCGGAGCTGTCTCTGTGTGATGTGTATATGTAGCAGAGCTATCTCTGTGTGATGTGTATTTGCAGCAGAGCTGTCTCTGTGTGATGTTTATGTAGTAGGGCAATGTAGTATACTATAATATATTGCTCTATACTTTTGTGACAGTATTCCGGACTATAGAATACAGAAGGGATTATTCAAGGGCATCCTGTCTGTTTCTGCAAAAGGAAAGATAAAGCAAGAAATTGCCAGTTCTGTTGGCATCCGGTCAGTGGGGACAAGAAAACAGGATAAGCACAAAAGACCTATTTTCTCTCTTGTCCACACCACTAAAAATCTTCTTCTATAGCTAATAAATGTGCGCGTTACAGTAACTGTTTATGATGATTGGTAAAACTTTGTCTCTGGGTTGAGTCCATGATAATGATTGGCTATTGTTTGCATAGTGATTGATAAAATAAACGGGTCACGAGCCATTAGATCAGAGAAGTTATTGAATTCGGACCCAAAACATAATTCATTGTATTGAGTTTTTACTACAACTGGCGGGAACATGCTAAAAAGAATGAAGAAAAGGAATGAACAATATAATACACTAGCAGAAAGACCCGGCTTCGCCTGGGTATATTTCATCTATTTCATTTAATGTTTCTGTGTGTCGTTGCAGAGAGAAATTCACCCTCCCACCCCTGCAGCTGACAGAAGTTTATTTTTCCCTTCATTCTTTCAATCCCTGTTGGCTGTGGAGTGGGAGGGGGCGTGACCTGACAGAGTTGGGGGTGTGGCTTAGCAAAGCGTTTTGCATAGGTGATTTAATCTATTTCATTTAATGTTTCTGTGTGTTGTTGCAGAATGGCTGCAGAGTGGGAGGGGGCGTGGTCTGACAGAGTTGGGGGCGTGACTTAGCAAGACGATTCGAACAGTTGTAGTCTATAATTAGTCTATTTTATCTAAAATTTTTGTGTGTCGTTGCAGAGAGAAATTCACCCTCCCACCCCTGCAGCAAACAGAAGTTTATTTTTACCTTTATTTTTTCAATCCCCGTTGGCTGCGGAGTGGGAGGGGGCGTGACCTGACAGAGTCGGGGGCGTGGATTAGCAAGACGCTTCACATGGGTGTATTTAATCAATTTCATTTAATGTTTCTGTGTGTCGTTGCAGAAAGAAAGTCAACCTCCCATCCCTGCAGCTGACAGAAGTTGATTTTTACCTTTATTTTTTCAATCCCTGTTGGCTGCGGAGTGGGAGGGGGCGTGGCCTTACAGAGTCGGGGCGTGGCTTAGCAAAGCGCTTCGCATAGGTGCATTTAATCTATTTCATTGAATGTTTCTGTGTGTCGTGGCAGAATGGCTGCAGAGTGAGAGGGGGCGTGGCCTGACATAGATGGGGCGTGGCTTAGCAAAAGGCTTCGAACGGTTGTAGTCTATAATCAGTCTATTTCATCTAAAATTTTTGTGTGTCGTTGCAGAGAGAAATTCACCCTCCCACCCCTGCAGCAAACAGAAGTTTATTTTTACCTTCATTTTTTAAATTCCCATTAGCTGCGAAGTGGGAGGGGGCGTGACCTGACAGAGTCGGGGGCGTGGATCAGCAAGACGCTTCGCATGGGTGTATTTAATCTATTTTATTTAATGTTTGTGTGTGTTGTTGCAGAAAGAAAGTCAACCTCCCACCCATCCCTGCAGCTGACAGAAGTTGATTTTTACCTTTATTTTTTCAATCTCTGTTGGCTGCGGAGTGAGGGGGTGTGGCCTGACGGAGTCGGGGGTGTGGCTTAGTGAGACCTGGGGCGGGGGTTTTAAGTACTTCTTTTAGGGTGGCCTGAATTAAAGGTCAATACCATGCTTATTTATGAGCCCACGCAATAGGCAGCAGTGGAGGAAAACATCTTTTATTACTACTGAACTGTAGTAATAGAAAAACACATAAGTTATATTTATAGTAACCGGAATACCTTTAACAGTGTCAGTGAATAGAAATGGATGAGATCCTCAGCTGCTGATAATTACCTGGTTGTTATGGAAACCTGCCCTCCCTGTGTGTCCCTTTGCAGAGAATGGCAGTTGGAGTTTAAAACCAAAGCTCCCAGTTGTAATGTTGGCTAATGGAGATCATATTTTGGGAATATCTCAGGAACGGTATGTCCTAGAGAGATGAGACCTGGTCTAAAACCTTCCCGGACACCTGATGTACCTGTGTGCCGAATTTGGTGAAAATCGGTCCAGTAGTTTGGTCGCGCATAGAGAACAGACAGACAGAAACTCATTTTTATATTATTAAGAGATAAACAGGATATATGTGAGACAGATCTGCTCTTCTCAGGTCCAGCACCTGGTCATGTGGTACCTGACTCCTCCCACACATGATCACAAGACTATGACATCATCACAGGTCCTTTACCTTCTCCATCAGCACAGCCTGGAGCCTGACTCCTCCCACACATGATCACATGACTATGACATTATCACAGGTCCTTTACCTCCTCCAGCAGCACAGCCTAACTCCTCCCACACTTCATCACATGACTATGACATCATCTCAGGTCCTGAAGAAGCATACATGTGATGTACAGCGGTGCAGGAGGTATGTGTCTGGTCACTGCTATGGCTATTTCCTCAGGCGGTGACATTTTTGTGTGTCTTAACTGTTTTGGCCACTTTTGCGGTGTGAAATAAAATCACAAACTGCAGATTGTGGCTTTTTCAATGGCACTCACGCAAAAATTTTTGCACAAGTGCCATTTGTTTGCTGACCTCGCCACTTTTCCAAGAAGGGGGCAGGGCACAATTATTATTTTCTATAATAGTTTTTCCGGCATAGAGGAAGCTAAATCTATGCCTCGTCATAAATCAGACGCAGCGTCCGGCACACGCTGCCGGGCTATGATACATCTGCTCCTTTGTCTCTTGCTTGTTCATGTTATTAACATATATTTTATGATACATGAATTGTAAATATCAGGGGTCATTTACTAAAGAGTGGCGCCATGCATTCCGGTTTTAGTAAACCGTGATGTCTGTGCCCCAGAAACTGAAAGGATCAAGAGAAATGGGAGGCCCCAGAGCTAAATGTCCGGTTGCGAATACTTATATACACGTGAAATGTATTTTTTTTTTTCTTTTTAATGATTAGGAAAAGTTACAAAAGTTCTGTTTTCACTTTCTCATTGATCGGGTAAAACTTCAGTCAGTCAAAGGATCTGAAGACTTTCCGAATGCATTGTATAGTTACAAAAATCATGGTGGAAGTGGTGGCGGCTCTTGGTAGAAGATGCAGAATCTCAGCTCTCGTCTCATTTTCAGACCATATTTCAGCTCCTTCAGTCCCTAGACTGGATTGTCTATTGGAAGAAGTTGAGCCATGTTCTAAACCCTCAGAAAGTTCTTCTGGGCATTTTGTTAGACTCAACGGCCCAAAGTCGTTTCTTCCTGTTCAAAAAATTCTGACTTTTCATTATCAGAAAGGTTAGCGCCTGAAAAAGTCTTCATGTTCTATCAGCCATGACAATCCTGAGTCCTCTATCTTCCTGCATACCAGCAGTAGCATGGGCTCCATTTCACGTAAGGACACTACAGAAATGTATCCTGTCCATATGGGAAAAAACCTATGTCATGAGAGGAAAAAATAATTCTAACCCTGCAGGTAACGATATCCTTGAATTGATGGCTGTCAAGGGAAAACTTAGGAAAGGGGGTCTTACTGGAATCACGACAAGATATACTGGAATAATAGATGCCAATAGTGGTGAGAGAATCAAAGCACCCGAAGTGGAATTTGATACGAAGTTTAGGAAAAATTAAATTCGCGAGTAATCTGAATTTCCTCGCGCTTTGTGGTAACAAATCGTTTTTTTTCCCCCTAAAATGGTGGCTACACGTGCTACAAAGTGAAAGTAAGAAGCCTGGCAATACAATATTACCCATAATGTTATGCAGCCAATCAGCAGATGGCCGTCCCCTGTGATGTCACAGGCCTATAAAAAGCCTAATCCTGCCCGGTCTCTGACATTTCACTGTGATCAGAGCATAGGGAGAGATGTGACAGGTGCTAGGGATAGTGTTCAAGAAGCCTTTAATTGTGGAATATTGGATAGGGAGACTGCAGGGACAGTGTAGGGAGACCGTACAGAGAGTTTTTACACACTGTAGGGTGAGCCTGCAGGGACAGTGCATGGTCTGTAATCTGAAGCTGAAGGGATCCATAGGACATAGCTCACTTTGCATCAATCCCTGTGTAGGGCACTTATTTGAATAGTGTCTACCTTTTTAATAGACAAGGGCTCTTTCACATCACCGTTAGGGATTCCGTTCTGGCTTTCCGTTGTAACATCGTTATAACGGAAAGAAACGGAATCCCTAGGACGGAAATCAAAACGGACACCTTTAAGAGGCATTCGTTTTGATCCGTCATAATAGAAGCCTATGGGAAAGCATAACGGATCCGCCTGGTTTCCGTTATGCTGGACGGAAACCAAAGTCCTGTCGACAAAATCTACTTAAAAATATTGGAAAAATCTGCTTCATGGTTTGCAGATAAAATTATTAAACATTCTCCTGATATCACCATTATACTAGATGTTCTACAAGATGGCCTAGATTTGGTTCTTTCCCTCTAAGTGTTGCTAGCATGTAAGTCAGAAGATAATGATAATGGTCTAAAGCAGTCATGAGACATACATATTGGTGTCACTTCTCTAGCTGGTGATTGACTATAGCATTATGTGATGGTCTGACATGCGTTGACCTCACACATGGACGAACTACCTTGGAAAGCTATTCAACTTACAATATCTTCCAATTCATACTAAAAGAAAATACATCTACACTTTTGTTATCTCTTCAAATGTTTCCACTTATTTTCAAGAATGGATACGAATAAGGACAAGACGACAGAGACTATAATAAATCTCACCCTAGAGATCCTGTTCCGACTTACTGGAGAGGTGAGAGATTCTGATGATGTCACATTACATCATTTCATCTATGTTACTAACAGATGGAGTAATATTTATTACTGTGTCTCTCCATAACCAGGAATACTTAGTGTTGAAGAGGCCCTCTAGTGGGCGCTGTCAGGACCCTGTGTCTGAAGGATTGGGAAGAATCCTGAGCCCAATCACAGGGCCTCCACCTCACCCCCTGATACATGAGGAAATCAATAGAGAGAAGATCCTAGAACTCACCAACAAGATGATTGAGCTGCTGACTGGAGAGGTGACACTGCTGGGAATGCTGGGACATTATACAGGAACGCTATGAAGGGATCTGGGTGATGACTGTATCATTGTGTTGTCAGGTTCCTATAAGGTGTCAGGATGTCACCATCTATTTCTCCCTGGAGGAGTGGGAGTATTTAGAAGGACACAAAGATCAGTACAAGGACATCATGATGGAGGATCACCGGCCCCTCACATCACCAGGTAATAGACATGACTAAATCCACACGTCCTCTCATTATCTGTATGTAAGGAATGAATTCAGTCACTGTATTAAAGATTCGCTTAACATCCGATTTCACCAAAATTTTGAAAAAATTCAATTTAGGTATGAATCAATTCTTCCCGAATCAACTATTGAACTATTGAAAGTTGTGGAGTATTGTAGGCCCAGCAATTCTCCTCTGGGTTTCTGGGAAAGATATTCAAAGTCGCAAATTATGACATATAAGATGCCAATTTTCATATATTTTTCCCAGAAACCAAGAGGAATTTTGCCTGGCTTACAGTACTCCTCATCCATACTCAGTGCCCTCCATAAGAATAAATAATACCCCAAACAAAGTCTCTCAGGCAGCCAAGAAGTAGTTTCTTTGCTCAGCCCTGTTAAAGGGTAGTTACTCAGAAAGTGCTGGATTCCTGGTGTGAGACAGTTTTTATTTCCGTTTGGATAGGAGACTAGCTTGCATGTTTCTTTTCCACAGAAGATAAGCATTATGTGGGGACACAGCAAAATATCTGGCCTTAGATTTCAGATGATAACAAAACCAATTTTTTGTATGTGATTTCAGCCAAACCAGACAGAGGCCCCCAACAAACTGTTTAACTGAAAGTAAGACAAGAGAAGTAGAATAACCCACCCAGGATTACACATCTCTGAATAAGACATGCAAGCTAGCTATCTTTCCAGAAGGACAAAAGAACCAGAAAATTGCCTTGTTTGGCTGACTGGCTTTGGAGGATACTCGGCAGGCTGCTCTTTATCATTAGGGAGACCAAAAAATATTCACAAGTATTCCATGTCAGGTGACACTGTTTTTGGTTTCAAGTAAGAATATATGCATGTTCACATATCTTTGAATTTTTGTGAAATCAATTTGCTCATTCTTACACTGTATGTGTTTCCTACAGTTAAGGAAGAGAGAAGAACACCGGAGAGATGTCCCAATCCTCTTCTTCCACAGGATGGTTCAGAAGAACATCACCATGTCCCACAGGATAATCAGGTAGATGGAGATAAGGGGATCAAGATGAAGGACCACCAGCCCCTCACACCACCAGGTAACAGACATGACTAAATCCACACGTCCTCTCATTATCTGTATGTAAGGAATGAATTCAGTCACTGGATGTGTTTCCTACAGTTAAGGAAGAGAGAAGAACACCGGAGAGATGTCCCAGTCCTCTTTTTCCACAGGATGGTTCAGAAGAACATCACAGTGTCCCACAGGATGATCAGGTAGATGGAGATAAGGTTTCATGAAATGTCCCCTATGATGTGTAGAAGGCTGTGAAGATCTTGTGTTCAGTCTTGTTTTATCCACCAGTATTATATGTTTTATCCTTGTATAATGAGAAAGGTGGAGATGGCAGGATTACAGCTGACCATAGACATTACATGTTGGCTGGAGCTTCTCACTATTTTCTGGTTATGGAGACTGCTGGTCAGAATAAAGAGCCAACAGGTTGGATTTATGCAGGAGACCTGGAGATATCTGGGTCAGATAACTCCTGCTGTCCAGTCATTTGTAGTCGTCATTCTAATTACTGATGTTTTCTAGTCATATAAAACCTTCCACACGACTTCTCCAACCGTCTGATGACTTCTACAATATTTCTTTCACAGCTTATGACTAATGTTAATGTTGAAGAGACAGATGTGAGGGGTGATGAGCAGAGTACAGAGGACATTCCTACAGATAACCGCCCAGGTGAGTAGTGACCACTAATTCAAGAAGAGAAGACTCACAGGTTTGATTTATTTACCGTCTGACAATTTTGTGATGAATTGTTAAGCCTTTTTTTTGTGTGGATGACAACGTGACATAAAACATTCTGGCCTGCGTATATAAATTATGGATGTTAAAATATAGTTTGAATATCGGCACAAGGTCTGTTTCTTCATCATCTGCTCGTAAAGTATGTGACCAGTTTTGGAACTAAGGAACCATTAGCTTTTATTAGACTTAGACCGGAGCGGGCAAAGTGACGGAGGGCGCACCGCGCATGCGTGGTCACCGTCTGTTCATTTCTATGAAAGTGCCGAAAATAGCCGAACGCCAGCTCCGCTATTTCTGTCAGCCCCATAGAAGCGAATGGAGTGGTGGCTGTTCCCATTAATTTTAATGGGATGTCCGAAATAGCTGAGAGCACCGATCGGCTATTTTCGGAACTCCCATAGAAATGAATGGAGGGCGGCCGCGCATGCGCTGTGTGCCCTCCATCACTTTGTGACCTGCACCTATTGGACATTGGGGGCATATCCTAGCGATATACCCCAATGTACAGGGGCGGACTGGGAACTTAAAGTGGCCCTGGAAAAAAAAACTAAAAACTAAAAGTGGCCCCATTTTGTAGGCAGGTCCAGATTAACAGAAGGAGGGGCAACAAAAGTAGGCGGGGTCAACAAAATACCATCCCAGCAGAGCCAAATAACACAGTGTAGCACAATATACTGCCCCAAAAGCTGTGTGGTGGCCATCAATATCTACCATCTTCTGTCCTTCTCCAGTTGTCTATGGAGCAGGTGGCTTAGGAAGTGAGGTGTGGGCCACAGCAGTTGAATTCAGGAGAACATGTCCGGTCGCTGGCCGGGTACATGAGTACCTGATTCTCACAGCATTAATTACTGTTACGAGCTCATTATGTACCTGGTCAGCGGCAGAGAGTCTGATGCTTCCTAAAAATCCAACCCCATTGTCAACAATGATATCAAGATGGCCCAAGTGAGTAACCAGCACTGTGTACATTATTAGTAATAACCACATAGTCACGTTTGACATGATAACTAACTGGACTATTGTACGTATAGAGTTGTTCTAGTTCAGCACTTCTATATTTGACATAAACCACGTTTAATTGAAATTCTGTTTTTTATGATATAAAAAGATAAACTAATTTTGAGCATATATGAACAACATTTTTCAGTATAGAATATAATTTTTATGTAACTTGAGATAGGTGCTCTACTAGTAAACCAGGGTCAGTTATCGATGACTTAGTACAGGTACAGATTCTTTTCCATGCTCTTTTTTTTTTTTTAAAGGGGTTATCCCATGATTATTATTATATAATACATAACAATCTCTTTCTGACAAAGCTAGAACCAGCCCTGTACCTCATGGATCCAGAGATCTCCACATTCATTGTTCTGCTAGATCTATATCAAGCTGACAGCTCAAGGGGAGTGTCTTTTCTGCTGCAGCTCAGAGGGCGTGTCTCAGCTCTCCCTATCACAGCTCAGGAGGCATGTCTCAGCTCTAACCTATCACAGCTCAGAGGGCGTGTCTCAGCTTTCCCTATCACAGCTCAGAGGGCGTGTCTCGGCTCTCCCTATCACAGATCTGGAGGCGTGTCTCGGTTCTCCCTATCACAGCTCAGGAGGCGTGTCTCGGTTCTCCCTATCACAGCTCAGGGGGCGTGTCTCAGCTCTCCTTATCACAGCTCAGGAGGCGTGTCTCAGCTCTCCTTATCACAGCTCAGGAGGCGTGTCTCAGCTCTCCCTATCACAGCTCAGAGGGCGTGTCTCGGCTCTCCCTATCACAGATCTGGAGGCGTGTCTCGGTTTTCCCTATCACAGCTCAGGAGGCGTGTCTCGGTTCTCCCTATCACAGCTCAGGGGGCGTGTCTCAGCTCTCCCTATCACAGCTCAGAGGGCGTGTCTCGGCTCTCCCTATCACAGATCTGGAGGCGTGTCTCGGCTCTCCCTATCACAGCTCAGGAGGCGTGTCTCGGCTCTCCCTATCACAGCTCAGGGGGCGTGTCTCAGCTCTCCTTATCACAGCTCAGGAGGTGTGTCTCGGCTCTCCCTATCACAGCTCAGGAGGTGTGTCTAAGCTCTCCCTATCACAGCTCAGGAGGCGTGTCTCAGCTCTCCCTATCACAGCTCAGGGGGCGTGTCTCAGCTCTCCCTATCACAGCTCAGGAGGTGTGTCTCAGTTCTCCCTATCACAGCTCAGGGGGCGTGTCTTAGCTCTCCCTATCACAGCTCAGGAGGCAGTTGAAGGATTAAACTGAGCATGTGCAGCCTTCTCAGTCAGCCGGACAAATAAATAAGAAACAGATTAAGCAGCAGGTGGCGCTGTACAGATACATTTTATTGAATAACTCAGTGGCTATGCAACATTTTTAATTACATGTAATTACAAGAGTATTCAGATCCAGGTGCTGGTTTGAAAACTGTAGATTTTTTTATGTGGGACAACCCCTTTTTAAATTTTCCCATATTAGTGATGGCATCGACAGTTACTTTATTAGGCCAGATTCAAACATGAAGATTTTGGTGCTTTTTTAACCCTTTCACTCACGGAGGTTTTTTCAGTTATGCATTTTCGTTTTGCGCTTCCTGCCTTCAAACAGCCATAACGCTTTTATTTTTCTGTTCACATAGCTGTATGAGGGCTTGTTTTTTGCGGAACAAGTTGTACTTTCCAACGCCACCATTAATATTGCATACGGTGTAGTGGGAAGCGGGAAAAAAAATCCAAATCAGGTGAAATTGCAAAAAAAACGCTATTCCGCTACAGTTCTACGGGTTTCTTTTTTACAGCGTTCGATGTGCATTAAAACTGACCCATTACTTTCATTCTACTGGTCAGTACGAATCCGGCAATACCTAATATGTATAGTTTTTCCTGCGTTTTCATAGTGATAAAATAATTAGAAAGTTGACCTTTTTTTTTCCCCTTGTCATATCTTGACCCCTATAACTTTTTGGTATTTATGTGTACAGAGCTGTATGGGGGCTCATTTTTTGTGGGGCGATCTGAAGTTTTTATTGATACCATTCTGGGGTGTGTATGACTTTTTGATCACTTTTTATTTAATTTTTTTTAGAAAAAAAAAAGCGCCAAAAAAAGGCAATCGCCATTTGGACGCTTTTTTACGCCACACAATTCGCCGTATTGGAATTTTTTTTTATATTTTAAAAGTACAGGCGTTTTCGGTCACGGTGATACCCATGATGTCTATATTTATTGTTATTTAGGTATTTATTTTTTAATTATACGGAAAGGGGGGTGATTTGAACTTTTATATCTTTTTTATTTTTTAACATTTTTTTTTATTTTTTTTGACTATTTGAAAGGTCAAATATGAGCTGATATATTGTGGCTTTTTTTTTTCTTTATGAGCAATCAGGGATTTTCTAGACTCAGATAAATCCAAGAATTGCTCATCTCTTATCCTGGCCTGCCATCTAGTGGCCAGAATAAGAATTGCACTTTGAAAACTGTAATCCTCACCAGCGAGGATTACAGTTTTCATATGGTGTACAGACACCCCGATTGGCCACACGGGGTGTCTGTACACCACCCGGAAGTGAACGCTTCCGGGTTCAGACGCAACTAGATGCCGTGATAACCGCCCAGCAAGACGCCGCCGATCAAGTAAGTAGCGGCAAGTCTCTGCTGTTAGAAACAGCAGAGACTTGCCGGCCATGACGCCCTCCGCATTTGCGAGCGGGCGCCATGTGCCCGCATCGCCCCAGCGCCGTACATGTACGGCGCTGGGAGTGTAAGGGTTAAGAAAAAAAAAAGGAAATTAGAAAACTGCATTGGCAGCCCAGCCTAAAACTTTCTCCAAAGCCATGGTTTCTTTGTACATGGCCATACTGCTCCTTCTCTTTGCCACCATTGCCATAATCAGCTAATACCCAAATTGCTCTATTCCTTTTGATTTGTATTTGTATATATAACTATAGTAGCACAGCAGAATAATGCTGTTGCTGTATCATTGAAAAATAACAGAAATTAGTTTTATTTTTAACAGATAACTGTACCAGGAGCTCAGAGGAACATCTGATATCTTCAGATCTTAAAGCAGATGATCATGCAATTACACAGGATGCATATGAAGAACATGCCAGCATCCAAGATGTACCCTCAGCCCTTCACAACAAAGATCCATCCTCTAATATTTTTCACTGGGTCCTATCATTTGATTTATCAAAGTCTGTTAAACAAAACAGCATGGGAGTTGATCATGAAAAAGCTCACACAGGGAAGAAGCCGTATTTATGTTCAGAATGTGGAAAACGTTTTAAAGATACCTCAACTCTTGTTATTCATCAGAGAAAGCACATGGGGTTAAAGCCATATTTATGTTCAGAATGTGGAAAGTGTTTTAACCAGAAATCAGTTCTTGTTATACATCAGAGAAGTCACACAGGGGAGAAGCCATTTCCATGTTCAGAATGTGGAAAACGTTTTAAAGACAGATCACATCTTCTTGTACATCACAGAATTCACACAGGGGTGAAGCCATTTCCATGTACGGAATGTGAGAAACACTTTACAACTAGATCAAATCTTGTTGACCATCAGAAAACTCACGCAAGAGCGAAATCTCGTCTTGTTGCCCATCAAAAAACTCACACAGGGGAGAAGCCGTATTCATGTTCAGAATGTGGGCAATGTTTTAAGCAGAATTCAGATCTTGTTGAACATCAAAGAATTCACACAGGGGAGAAGCCATATTCATGTTCAAAATGTGGAAAATGTTTTCCTCAAAAATCAGGTCTTGTTGAACATCAAAAAACTCACACGGAGGAGAAGCCAAAATCACATTGAAAATGTGAAAACCCAGAAATTGGATCTTGTTAAACATCTGAGGAGTCACAAAGGGGATAATTTATTTTGATGTACCAAATGTCGAAGGTGTTGTCACCAAAAGTTATCTCGAACTGCACATTGAAAAACTCACACAAAAATTGTTCAGAAGGTGCAAAATGTTTTACGTACAAACCAGGTCTTAAATATCAAAGATCTCCTCATTCAGAAAATCACAGGGAGAGTGACTGAAAATGACCCTTCCCCCTTATTGTTATGTATGCTCCCTGGTGCTATAGGTTACTGAACTAGGGACCTAGTCAGATTCCTGGTTCTGGCAGCCAAAATGGTAATTCCTTGTCTATGGAAGAAGAGTGTCCGACCTCCCTCCATTTTGGAGTGGTTTCAGGAAATTTTCCATCTGCAGAGGATGGAAGAGCTGACAGAGGACTCTCATTCCTCCTTTGAAACCTACCTGGAGGCCTTGAATAGATCTTTCCTACACTTAAAACCTGGGACCCTCATTCCCTGCATGAAGCCTGGTTGAGGAGTTGTGGGTGTCTTTTTCTCGGGAACAAACCTTTATGATGACAAGGGTGGAGGCTTACCACGTCTTGCTATGTTCTTTATGGAGCTAAAGCGGTACTTACCTTGAGATGTTCGCCTCTCTAGACTCGTAGTTTATTTCTACTGATTTCGTAGTTTATTTCTTCGTTTATTTTCTGTCATTGTCCTCTTGCTTTGAGGTTCTCCTCATCCCTATTCATGAGACCTGGCTGACATACCTTATATTGTATATTCTTGTCCCTGCTGTACTGGTCTTAATAAACATTTGAATGAGGAAATATCAAAGATCTCACAAGTGGAGGTAGCCATTTTGTAATTTGTTTTCTTGACAAACTGAAGAAAAATTATAACCGATCCAGGTAAAGTCACATGACATAAAAAAGAAAAGGAAAGCAATTAATAGCACTACATGATAATAACGAAATCTATATACTTACCAAAAAAACTAATAGAATCCAGATACACTGATAGATCCACGTGTGGAGAGAATATTTCACGTTCATTTATATAACTGCATCTCAAAATTTGCTACCAATCATTAAAGAGGACCTTTCACCGCTCCTGACATGCATTCCCTATGAAATAACAATTCTGGAGCATCTGTACCTGCACAGTCTGAACATGACAGCACTGATTGGCTAGAGTCAGTCTGTGCAGGTACACGCCCCCAACTGGTCACCTCCCCTCTGTTCCTTTACTGAAGGCAAATAGCAATTCATTCATAACTTCTAGTAGAAATAATAAAGGAATGGCACAACATAGAGACATAAGAATACGAGGCTGAAGTTGGTTTCTTATTCGGCCAGTTTCTTATTCGAGGCTGAAGTTGGTTTCTTATTCGTCAGTTTCTTATTCACATCATTTTTAATTTTTGGTTTTATTTAAGAATTTTGAGGACACCTTATCAACAGTACAATAAAAAGTTGCAGTGAGCCATGCTTAATGTAAATCAGTTGAAAGCAGCATGAAAATACAAACGATGGGCACAAAATGGGCATCTAAGTAGGCACAAAGAAAGTGTGATTTAAAGAGTTAAATGAATTCGGGCCAGAGATCTCGCACTGCCGACATACAGAGGGTGATGCCCCGGATCAGATACAGTTCAGTTCAGCCTGTCCCAAACAGGTTTTGGGCATGAAAACTGGCATCAAAGTGGTCAGACAGGCACTTTTCCCTGATTTGAATAAGTAACTGATGTTTTTAAGGGGTTAAATGAATTCGGGCCAGAGATCTCGCACTGCCGACATACAGAGGGTGATGCCCCACATCAGATATAATTCAGTTCAGCCTGGCCCGAACAGGTTCTGGGCATGAAAACTGGCATCAAAGTGGGCAGACAGGCACTTTTCACTGATTTGAATAAGTAACTGATGTTTTTAAGGGGTTAAATGAATTCGGGCCAGAGATCTCACACTGCAAACATACAGAGAGTGATGCCCTGCATCAGATACAGTTCAGCCTGGCCCGAACAGGTTCTGGGCATGAAAACTGGCATCAAAGTGGGCAAACAGGCACTTTTCACTGATTTGAATAAGTAACTGATGTTTTTAAGGGGTTAAATGAATTTGGGCCAGAGATCTCGCACTGCAGACATACACAGGGTGATGCCCCACATCATATACAGTGGAGATCAGCCTAGCCCGAACAGGTTTTGGGCATGAAAACTGGCATCAAAGTGGGCAAACAGGCACTTTTCACTGATTTGAATAAGTAACTGATGTTTTTAAGGGGTTAAATGAATTTGGGCCAGAGATCTCGCACTGCAGACATACACAGGGTGATGCCCCACATCAGATACAGTGGAGTTCAGCCTGGCCCGAACAGGTTTTGGGCATGAAAACTGGCATCAAAGTGGACAAACAGGCACTTTTCCCAGATTTAAATAAGTAACTGATGTTTTAAAGGGGTTAAATGAATTCGGGCCAGAGATCTCGCACTGCCGACATACAGAGAGTGATGCCCCGCATCAGATACAGTTCAGTTCAGCCTGGCCCGAACAGGTTTTGGGCATTAAAACTGGCATCAAAGTGGACAAACAGGCACTTTTCCCAGATTTAAATAAGTAACTGATGTTTTAAAGGGGTTAAATGAATTCGGGCCAGAGATCTCGCACTGCCGACATACAGAGAGTGATGCCCCGCATCAGATACAGTTCAGTTCAGCCTGGCCCGAACAGGTTTTGGGCATTAAAACTGGCATCAAAGTGGGCAAACAGGCACTTTTCACTGATTTGAATAAGTAACTGATTTTTTTAAAGGGTTAAATGAATTCGGACCAGAGATCTCGCACTGTAAGCATACATAGGGTGATGCCCCACATCAGATACAGTGGAGATCAGCCTGGCCCGAACAGGTTCTGGGCATGAAAACTGGCATCAAAGTGGGCAGACAGGCACTTTTCCCTGATTTGAATAAGCAACTGATGTTTTTAAGGGGTTAAATGAATTGGGGCCAGAGATCTCCCACTGCCAACATACATAGGGTGATGCCCCACATCAGATACAGTTCAGTTCAGCCTGGCCCGAACAGGTTCTGGGCATGAAAACTGGCATCAAAGTGGGCAGACAGGCACTTTTCCCTGATTTGAAAAAGTAACTGATGTTTTTAAGGGGTTAAATGAATTCGGGCCAGAGATCTCGCACTGCCGACATACAGAGGGTGATGCCCCACATCAGATACAGTTCAGTTCAGCCTGGTCCGAACAGGTTTTGGGCATGAAAACTGGCATCAAAGTGGGCAGACAGGCACTTTTCCCTGATTTGAATAAGTAACTGATGTTTTTAAGGGGTTAAATGAATTCGGGCCAGAGATCTCACACTGCCAACATACAGAGGGTGATGCCCCGCATCAGATAGACTGGAGTTCAGCCTGGCCCGAACAGGTTTTGGGCATGAAAACTGGCATCAAAGTGGGTAGACAGGCACTTTTCACTGATTTGAATAAGTAACTGATATTTTTAAGGGGTTAACAGAATTCGGGCCAGAGATATCGCACATCCAACATACAGAGGGTGATGCCCCACATCAGATACAGTTCAGTTCAGCCTGGCCCGAACAGGTTTTGGGCATGAAAACTGGCATCAAAGTGGGCAGACAGGCACTTTTCCCTGATTTGAATAAGTAACGTATGTTTTTAAGGGGTTAAATGAATTCGGACCAGAGATCTCGCACTGGGGACATACAGAGGGTGATGCCCCGCATCAGATACAGTGGAGTTCAGCCTGGCCCAAACAGGTTCTGGGCATGAAAACTGGCATCAAAGTGGGCAGACAGGCACTTTTCACTGATTTGAATAAGTAACGTATGTTTTTAAGGGTTTAAATGAATTCAGTACAGAGATCTCGCACTGCCAACATACAGAGGGTGATGCCCCACATCAGATACAGTGGAGATCAGCCTGGCCCGAACAGGTTTAGGGCATGAAAACTGGCATCAAAGTGGGCAAACAGGCACTTTTCCCAGATTTGAATAAGTAACTGATGTTTTTAAGGGGTTAAATGAATTCGAGCCAGAGATCTCGCACTGCCGACATACACAGGGCGATGCCCCACATCAGATACAGTGGAGATCAGCCTGGCCCGAACAGGTTTTGGGCATGAAAACTGGCATCAAAGTGGGCAAACAGGAACTTTTCCCTGATTTGAATAAGTAACTGATGTTTTTAAGGGGTTAAATGAATTCGGGCCAGAGATCTCACACTGCCAACATACAGAGGGTGATGCGCCGTATCAGATACAGTTCAGGTCAGCCTGGCCCGAACAGGTTTTGGGCATGAAAACTGGCATCAAAGTGGGCAGACAGGCACTTTTCACTGATTTGAATAAGTAACTGATGTTTTCAAGGGGTTAAATAGATTCGGGCCAGAGATCTCACACTGCCGACATACAGAGGGTGATGCCCCTCATCAGATACAGTGGAGATCAGCCTGGCCCGAACAGGTTCTGGGCATGAAAACTGGCATCAAAGTGGGCAGACAGGCACTTTTTACTAGACATAGTAGAGTCACCAGGTCTGAGATAATGTCAATTTAGAGACCATAAAACTTTTTCAAGGCTTATCTGCTGTAAGATAATGAAGGACTTGTTCTCAAGGTCTGTGATAGTCTGTTGTTTTTCCTCTCATCCCCCGATGTCACTGCTCTTATTGTGTGTATATATATATATATATATATATATATATATACATATATTTCTTCATCCATTCTTATAGTACGCCTGATCAAGGGTCTGAAGCTCGCGATGTAACATCATTACTTCTATTTCTGTTAGGCTACTTTCACGCTAGTATTTTTGCTGGATCCGGCAGGGCTCAGCAAAAACGCTTCCATTACTGATAATACGACTACCTGCATTTGTTATGAACGGATCCGGTTGTATTATCTTTAACATAGCCAAGACGGATCCGTCATAAACTCCACTAAAAGTCAATGGAGGACGAATCAGTTTTCTATTCAGGTCAATGTCTGCTCCTAAAAAAAAAAAGGAAAGTATACATGAGATCTGTATAATCGTATACATGAGATCTGTATAATCGTATACATGAGATCTGTATAATCGTATACATGAGATCTGTATAATCATATACATGAGATCTGTATAATCGTATACATGAGATCTGTATAATCGTATACATGAGATCTGTATAATCGTATACATGAGATCTGTATAATCGTATACATGAGATCTGTATAATCGTATACATGAGATCAGTATAATCCTATACATGAGATCTGTATAATCGTATACATGAGATCAGTATAATCCTATACATGAGATCTGTATAATCGTATACATGAGATCTGTATAATCGTATACATGAGATCTGTATAATCGTATACATGAGATCTGTATAATCGTATACACTGTGATGGTACTGTATAATCATATACATGAGATCTGTATAATCATATACATGAGATCTGTATAATCGTATACATGAGATCTGTATAATCATATACATGAGATCTGTATAATCATATACATGAGATCTGTATAATCGTATACATGAGATCTGTATAATCGTATACATGAGATCTGTATAATCATATACATGAGATCTGTATAATCGTATACATGAGATCTGTATAATCATATACATGAGATCTGTATAATCCTATACATGAGATCTGTATAATCCTATACATGAGATCTGTATAATCGTATACATGAGATCTGTATAATCGTATACATGAGATCTGTATAATCGTATACATGAGATCTGTATAATCGTATACACTGTGATGGTACTGTATAATCATATACATGAGATCTGTATAATCATATACATGAGATCTGTATAATCCTATACATGAGATCTGTATAATCCTATACATGAGATCTGTATAATCGTATACATGAGATCTGTATAATCGTATACACTGTGATGGTACTGTATAATCGTATACATGAGATCTGTATAATCATATACATGAGATCTGTATAATCCTATACATGAGATCTGTATAATCGTATACATGAGATCTGTATAATCGTATACATGAGATCTGTATAATCGTATACATGAGATCTGTATAATCATATACATGAGATCTGTATAATCGTATACATGAGATCTGTATAATCGTATACATGAGATCTGTATAATCATATACATGAGATCTGTATAATCGTATACATGAGATCTGTATAATCGTATACATGAGATCTGTATAATCGTATACATGAGATCAGTATAATCGTATACATGAGATCTGTATAATCGTATACATGAGATCTGTATAATCCTATACATGAGATCTGTATAATCCTATACATGAGATCTGTATAATCGTATACATGAGATCTGTATAATCGTATACATGAGATCTGTATAATCCTATACATGAGATCTGTATAATCCTATACATGAGATCTGTATAATCGTATACATGAGATCTGTATAATCGTATACATGAGATCTGTATAATCATATACATGAGATCTGTATAATCGTATACATGAGATCTGTATAATCGTATACATGAGATCTGTATAATCGTATACATGAGATCTGTATAATCGTATACATGAGATCTGTATAATCGTATACATGAGATCAGTATAATCCTATACATGAGATCTGTATAATCCTATACATGAGATCTGTATAATCCTATACATGAGATCTGTATAATCGTATACATGAGATCTGTATAATCGTATACATGAGATCTGTATAATCGTATACATGAGATCTGTATAATCGTATACATGAGATCTGTATAATCCTATACATGAGATCTGTATAATCATATACATGAGATCAGTATAATCATATACATGAGATCTGTATAATCGTATACATGAGATCTGTATAATCATATACATGAGATCTGTATAATCATATACATGAGATCTGTATAATCGTATACATGAGATCTGTATAATCATATACATGAGATCTGTATAATCGTATACATGAGATCTGTATAATCGTATACATGAGATCTGTATAATCGTATACATGAGATCTGTATAATCGTATACATGAGATCAGTATAATCCTATACATGAGATCTGTATAATCGTATACATGAGATCAGTATAATCCTATACATGAGATCTGTATAATCGTATACATGAGATCTGTATAATCGTATACATGAGATCTGTATAATCGTATACATGAGATCAGTATAATCGTATACATGAGATCTGTATAATCGTATACATGAGATCTGTATAATCGTATACATGAGATCTGTATAATCGTATACATGAGATCTGTATAATCGTATACATGAGATCAGTATAATCGTATACATGAGATCTGTATAATCGTATACATGAGATCTGTATAATCGTATACATGAGATCTGTATAATCGTATACATGAGATCTGTATAATCGTATACATGAGATCTGTATAATCGTATACATGAGATCTGTATAATCGTATACATGAGATCTGTATAATCGTATACATGAGATCTGTATAATCGTATACATGAGATCTGTATAATCGTATACATGAGATCTGTATAATCGTATACATGAGATCTGTATAATCGTATACATGAGATCTGTATAATCGTATACATGAGATCTGTATAATCGTATACATGAGATCTGTATAATCGTATACATGAGATCTGTATAATCGTATACATGAGATCTGTATAATCGTATACATGAGATCTGTATAATCTATACATGGATCTGTATAATCGTACATGAGATCTGTATAATCGTATACATGAGATCTGTATAATCGTATACATGAGATCTGTATAATCGTATACATGAGATCTGTATAATCCTATACATGAGATCTGTATAATCGTATACATGAGATCTGTATAATCGTATACATGAGATCTGTATAATCGTATACATGAGATCTGTATAATCGTATACATGAGATCTGTATAATCGTATACATGAGATCTGTATAATCGTATACATGAGATCTGTATAATCGTATACATGAGATCTGTATAATCGTATACATGAGATCTGTATAATCGTATACATGAGATCTGTATAATCGTATACATGAGATCTGTATAATCGTATACACTGTATTAGGTCGCATTGGTTACTTATTCAGATCAATGAGAAGGGGCTATTTGCCCACTTTGATGCCAGTTTTCATGCCCAGAACCTTTTCGGACCAGGCTGATCTCCACTGTATCTGATGTGGGGCATCACCCTCTGTATGTTTGCAGTGCGAGATCTCTGGCCCGAATTCTTTTAACCCTTTAAAAACATCAGTTACTTATTCAAATCAGGGAAAAGTGCCTGTCTGACCACTTTGATGCCAGTTTTCATGCCCAGAGCCTGTTCGCGCCAGGCTGAACTGTATCTGATGCGGGGCATCACCCTCTGTATGTCGACAGTGCGAGATCTCTGGCCCGAATTCATTTAACCCCTTAAAACATCAGTTACTTATTCAAATCAGTGAAAAGTGCCTGTCTGCCCACTTTGATGCCAGTTTTCATGCCCAAAACCTGTTTGGGCCAGGCTGAACTGAACTGTATCTGATGTGGGGCATCACCCTCTGTATGTCGGCAGTGCGAGATCTCTGGCCCGAATTCATTTAACCCCTTAAAAACATCAGTTACTTATTTAAATCAGGGAAAAGTGCCTGTCTGCCCACTTTGATGCCAGTTTTCATGCCCAAAACCTGTTTGGGCCAGGCTGAACTGAACTGTATCTGATGTGGGGCATCACCCTCTGTATGTCGGCAGTGCGATATCTCTGGCCCGAATTCATTTAACCCCTTCAAAACATCAGTTACTTATTTAAATCAGGGAAAAGTGCCTGTCTGCCCACTTTGATGCCAGTTTTCATGCCCAAAACCTGTTCGGGCCAGGCTGAACTGAACTGTATCTGATGTGGGGCATCACCCTGTGTATGTTTGAAGTGCGAGATCTCTGGCCCGAATTCATTTAACCCTTTAAAAACATCAGTTACTTATTCAAATCAGTGAAAAGTGCCTGTCTACCCACTTTGATGCCAGTTTTCATGCCCAAAATCTGTTTGGGCCAGGCTGAACTGAACTGTATCGGATGCGGGGCATCACCCTCTGTATGTCGGCAGAGCGAGATCTCTGGCCCGAATTCATTTAACCCCTTAAAAACATCAGTTACTTATTTAAATCAGGGAAAAGTGCCTGTCTGCCCACTTTGATGCCAGTTTTCATGCCCAGAACCTGTTCGGGCCAGGCTGAACTGAACTGTATCTGATGCGGGGCCTCACCCTCTGTATGTTGGCAGTGCAAGATCTCTGGCCCGAATTCATTTAACCCCTTAAAAACATCAGTTAATTATTCAAATCAGTGAAAAGTGCCTGTCTGCCCATTTTGATGCCAATTTTCATGCCCAGAACCTGTTTGGGACAGGCTGAACTGAACTGTATCTGATGTGGGGAATCACCCTCTGTATGTTTGAAGTGCGAGATCTCTGGCCCGAATTGATTTAACCCCTTAAAAACATCAGTTACTTATTCAAATCAGGGAAAAGTGCCATTCTGACCACTTTGATGCCAGTTTTCATGCCCAAAACCTGTTTGGGGCCAGGCTGAACTGAACTGTATCTGATCCGGGGCATCACCCTCTGTATGTCGGCAGTGTGAGATCTCTGGCCCGAATTCATTTAACTCTTTAAATCACACTTTCTTTGTGCCTACTTAGATGCCCATCGTTTGGATTTTCATGCTGCTTTCAACTGATTTACATTAAGCATGGCTCACTGCAACTTTTTATTGTACTGTTGATAAGGTGTCCTCAAAATTCTTAAATAAAACCAAAATCTAAAAATGATGTGAATAAGAAACTGACGAATAAGAAACCAACTTCAGCCTCGAATAAGAAACTGGCCGAATAAGAAACCAACTTCAGCCTCGTCATAAGAATAGATGCTCCAGAATTGTTATTACATGGGGAACGCATTAAGCTATTAAAACAGGCATGTCAGGAGCGGGGAGAGGTCCTATTTAAAAATATTTGCTCTTAAACCATATTTGCTTGTCTTTGTGCCTGTGTTTCTTGACAACCGAATTTGGCACGAATTCTGTGTCAAAAGACTGCTTCTCGTTTTTGTCAATGGGAGGCTGCAGTTTATGGCTTTGGTCGCACCAAGAAAGGACAGAAACTTTTTTCCCGCCAGAGCTGCCTCCATTTAAAAACAATGTCAAGTGGTGTCCACGTGACTGCCCACCGATTTTTATTTTTTATTTATACAGAATCCGCCTCAGATTCGGTTGACAATAAACGCTGTACTCACGACCTCTTCGATGACAGGGTTTTGCTTTAGAACCTTTGAAGTTGAGGCAGAGGTGGTGGTTGCTGAGTGTATAAATAGTGAGGGCAGAATTACAAGAATTACACGATAGATCCCAGACTTTGTGGAATTTGTTAGGACACTTTCTGTTTTTGAAAGCGATCCTTTCAACGGGTTCTCCGGGCTATAGATATTGATGACTAGAGATGGGTTACGAATAATTAGATTCGGCTCCTTCGCTGAATTTCACAAAGAAATTCAATGTGTGATGAATGACTTCATTATGAAGCTCGTTTCTTTGTATGTTGCGGGCACAATGACGGGGACTGGTGATCGTGCCATTTAGGCTACCATTTAGGCCTTTCAGGGGTAAATCAGTGTAAAAATAAAAAAATTAAATATTCATCTTATCCATTTGTTTGTGTAGAGGCTGTCGCGGCCATCTTGATTGAAGACACTGCGTGAAATCTGGCGCGGTGACATAATCACTGATGACATCAGCGCGCTAGTGTGGTGACATCATACGTCACCCCACATGAGATTTTGCGTAATATTTTCAATCAAGATGGCTGTGACTGCCTCTTCGCTCACAAATGGATGAGACAACTCCGCTACACACACATCACACAGAGACAGCTCTGTTACATACACGTCACGCAGAGACAGTTCTGCTACATACACGTTAAAGCTTCAGGTCATCCAGCACTGATCTCAACCAGCACACTGGAGTCCTGCATCCTCTGACTCCTCCCACATATAGTCACATGGTCATGACATCACCACAGGTCCTTTACCTCCTCCAGCAGCACAGCCTAGAGCCTGACTCCACCCACACATGATCATATGACTATGACATCATCAAAGGTCCTGTGATCACGGAAGAAACATGTGGTGTACAGCTGTGCAGGTAAAGGTATGTGTGTAGTCACCGTTATTGCTTTTCCCAGGCAAAAGATGACGAGACTGGTGGCTCTGATTTCCATTGAAATTGCCAGCAGCTGAACTCACGACTATGGCTTTTGTCATCCGTCACACAGCGCCTACTTTTTGTGAATTTAAAATTTTAACTTTTTGGAGGAAGTGTATCAGATTCATCCTTTCCTTTTTCAGGGATCCTTTGGAAAATAAAAGCTGGAAACAAAAGCAGCCGAGAATGCACTCATGTGTATTGCGCGATTCTTGGCCCATGTAAAGGGCCCTTTAGGGATAACTAGATAACATATACAAACCCAAATTGTGCTGAGGAGGCTGCATTCCTGAGTGATTATCTCAGAGACATGCATACTACACACTGGACATCCTTAGGAGGAGGGGTTAAAAGGTATGAACCTTTGTGCACAAAGACAAATAACTGGAAGTCCACCTAGAATATCATCCACATAGAATGTTGTAGGTCACTATATCTCTCTTTTATCACCATGGGGTGTCGGCCATATGCTATAACATGGTGACAGGAGTCCCCCCACATTGTATTGTGCAGGCCAGTAAATTTAATCACACTTAGTAAATATTTTAGCACTTAGCCTGTTTAAGCCTATTTGTTCTCAATTTATTAAATTCACATTAAAATATCAGGCCAGGCTAATCTCACCTGTATCTGATTCAGGCACTTGCCCTCTGTATCTTATGAGTGTGAGATCAGTGGTCCAAGTTCATTTAATCCTTTAAAAACAACAGTTAATTATTGAAACCAGTAAAAAATGTCAGTTTGCCCAATTTGAGGCCAGTTCTTATGTCAAGAACCTGTTTGGGCCAGGTAGAACTCAACTGTATCTAATGCAGGGCATCATCCTCTGTATGTTGGCCATGTGAGATCACTAGCTCAAATTCATTTAATTCTTTAAATCACACTTTTATGTGCCCCCTTTTATGACAATTTTGTGCCTGTCATTTGTATTTTAATGTCTCTTTCAACTGATTTCCTTTTAGAACACTCACTGCAACTTTTTTATTATTGGTGACAAGGTCTCATCAAAATTCATTTAAAAAAACAAAGAATACAAATGATGCGAATAAAAAAAACTGATGAATAAGAGACCAATTTCAGCCTCGTAAGTCACAAGATCTTTGTGGCCAATGATGGTCCTTAGTGGTCATGGGAAGATGTAACATGAGTTGACCTCAAACATAAAGGAACTGCCTTGAGTATATATTCAACTCAGGTTCCAATATATAGAAAAGAAAAAAATTATGACATCTACCCTTTATCGTCTCCTCTTAGTATCTGTAGTAAATGTATTTTACATTAGATTTTAAATCTTCTCATCATCTTTCCATTCAGGTTTCTACAATATAGGATCCGCTCAGTGGAGATCTTCTATATAAGATCCTTCTCCTGATTGACCCGTCAAGGATGGATAGGGACAGGGACAAGATGGCGGAGAGTATAATAAATCTCACCCTAGAGATCCTCTTCCGGCTTACTGGAGAGGTGAGAGATTCTGATGATGTCACATTACATCATCTTATCTATGTTACTAACAGATGGACATGACTGGAGAGGTGAGGGACTCTGGAGATGTATGGAGTGATATTTATTACTGTGTCTCTCCATAACCAGGACTACACAGTAGTGAAGAAGACCTCTAGTGAGCGCTGTCAGGACCCTGTGTCTGAAGGATGGGGAAGAACCCTGAGCCCAATCACAGGGCCTCCACCTCACCCCCTGATACATGAGGAAATCAATAGAGAGAAGATCCTAGAACTCACCAACAAGATGATTGAGCTGCTGACTGGAGAGGTGACACTGCTGGGAATGCTGGGACATTATACAGGAACGCTATGAAGGGATCTGGGTGATGACTGTATCATTGTGTTGTCAGGTTCCTATAAGGTGTCAGGATGTCACCATCTATTTCTCCATGGAGGAGTGGGAGTATTTAGAAGGACACAAAGATCAGTACAAGGACATCATGATGGAGGATCACCGGCCCCTCACATCACCAGGTAATAGACATGACTAAATCCACACGTCCTCTCATTATCTGTATGTAAGAAATGAATTCAGTCACTGGATGTGTTTCCTACAGTTAAGGAAGAGAGAAGAACACCGGAGAGATGTCCCAGTCCTCTTCTTCCACAGGATGGTTCAGAAGAACATCACAATGTCCCACAGGATGATCAGGTAGATGGAGATAAGTTCTCATGAAATGTCCCCTATGATGTGTAGAAGGCTGTGAAGATCTTGTGTTCAGTCTTGTTTTATCCACCAGTATTATATGTTTTATCCTTGTATAATGAGAAAGGTGGAGATGACAGGATTACAGCTGACCATAGACATTACATGTTGTCTGGATCTTCTCACTATTTTCTGGTTATGGAGACTGCTGGTCAGAATAAGGAACCAACAGATTGGATTCATACAGGAGACCTGGGGATATTTGAGTCAGATAATTCCTGCCATTCGGTCATTTTGGGTGTCCTGCCAATTACTGATCTTTTCTGGTCGTATAAAACCTTCTATACGACTTCTCCAACCGTCTGATGACTTCTACAATATTTCTTTCACAGCTTGTGAATCCGGGTGAAGATCTGAACATTATATGTGCTACAGAGACACATGAGATGGATGAGGAGCAGAGTATAGAGGACATTCCTACAGATAACCGCCCAGGTGAGTAGTAACCACTAAGTACAGATTCTATTCATTTATTGGCTGAAAATTGTGTTGAATTTTTTAAAGAGTGATTGTACTTTCACACAAATTAATTTTATTTAATAGAGAATGGTGTGAATAGCACACTTGAAAATCCCTTGATTTAAAAAATATGCCTGCATCCACCTGAAAAAAAGCTGTAAAGTCATGGCCACTAGGGATCTCACTTCCAGCTAAGTTGCAGTCCAGTACCTGTTGTCAGGCAAGATTCATCCCTAATAACAGAAACACAGAAGATGTTAGAGAGGAAGTGGCGGCGTGTTATAGCTAGCTAAGATACTGAGCCTAATAAAAAGAACTGCTTCTACACAGCTTCTGAAGGTCGCAGGAGCCTTCTGCTTGTTTGTGTGATTTCTCCCTCCTTATCTGTTCTGTGAGCTCTGGAGCTAAAAACAAACATAGTAGGAAGTTAGGGAAATTACGTTACAGCAGTACAGTCCTGGCAGATTCTGCAGAAGGAAGATGCCTCCTGCTTCTGATAGAAATGCATCTAGCTGTTCATCTGAAGAGGGGAATAATTGGGCTGAAAAAGTCATTAGGAAAGCCCAAAAAGGCTTGTTCATTCACAGTTATGAGTCTACAAAGAAGCATAGCCATTATGCAGACTTTTTTTTTAATACTCAGGTATGCTTTAAGTTCTGTGTTCTCTATGAAAATGTGACACTGTTATAAGTAGTAAAACATTCTGTGTATTTAAATCACTGATACTAAAATATAGCAAGAGGTCTGTTTCTTAATAATAATAATAATAATATTTATTTATCATCTGCTGTCAGCAATTGAGTACTGAACAGTTAACTGATTGTTATTCTAGGACCCTAGCTACTCGAAACACTGAGCTCTATTTTGGTTCAGATTTTGAATTTCATGTTAAGGAGATCCTTACCAGAGCTATAGGTTTGTTAGTTTCTGCAGTGCTTGGATTGACTTGGATTTCCTCTGACTTTGAACTTCTGCTATTTGCTTCGGACCTTTTTGGATTATTGTATTGCATGAACTCTGCCAGCCCTGACCTTTTGCTTGATTGACTATGAATTCAATCCCCTGATTTTGCAAGTACAATCTGGATACTATTCGCATCATCAATTGTCCATTAATTCTAAAACATAGACGCTGACTTCCGAACTTGGCAACCCAGATGATCCACCATCCAGGTAGACCTTATGTCACCTACTAATATTCATAATTTTTTCTTCCACATTACTATGATCAATGTGCTATTTAGCAGAAATGAGATATCTACAACAATTGCTTCCTGTCAAGAAATCATAATTGAAGTTAATTCTAGTTATGTCTAGGAGAGGGTGCTAGCTCATCATCTTAAAGGGGTTTTCCAGGCTTTACATCGGCCCAACACCTCCTTCTCCTCATTAAACAATTCTTGTTCTCTTAAAGGGGTTATCTGACTCTTTGTAACTGATGACCCTATAGGTCACCAGCATCTGATCAGTGGGGGCTGACACCTGGGACCCCTGCTGATCAGCTGTTTGAGAAAGTC
Organism: Rhinella marina; assembly: GCA_900303285.1. Taxonomy (NCBI): domain Eukaryota; kingdom Metazoa; phylum Chordata; class Amphibia; order Anura; family Bufonidae; genus Rhinella; species Rhinella marina. Next base: position 19,949 of record ONZH01018585.1, on the reverse strand, counting down.
CCATCTCTCAAGTAAATGGGGCTGAATTGTGCCTAGGCCATGTGACTGATGGTTGTGACATCACTGGCCTAGGGTAAACAGCAAGTAGGCAGTTGCGCTCACTGGAGCCTCAGGGCTTTCTCAAACAGCTCGAGTCCAAAGGCTCTGTGCTATTTCTTATCATAGTGAATACCTGTTTGGACCAACCCTAGATTATTTGCTAGAAAGGTCAGCAGCTAAGAAAAAGTGAGTTCCTATTGTTAAAGGGGTTATCCCATGAGTAATGAAAAAAATGTAAATCAGACATCATGTAGTACATGATAAACTCTTTCTAACAAAGCTAGAACCAGCCCTGTACCTCACATGGATCTAGAGATCTCCTCATTTATTGCTCTGCTAGATTTATGTCAAGCTGAATGCTCAAGGGGAGTGTCTTTTCTGCTGTAGCTAAAGGGGGCGTGTCTCAGCTTTCCCTATCACAGCTCAGGAAGCGTGTCTGAGCTCTCCCTATCACAGCTCAGGAGGCAGTTGAAGGATGAAACTGAGCATGTGCGGCCATCTCAGTGAGCAGGTCAAAGAAACAAAAAAAAAACAAAGAGCAGGTGGCGCTATACAGATACATTTCATTGAATAACTCAGGGGCTATGCTAGATTTTTAAAGACATGCAATTACAAAAGTATTCAGATCCATCTGCTTGTTTGAAAACTGTAGAATATTTTTCGTGGGACAACCCCTTTAAGTCCTAACCCCCAAAAATAGTATTGTTCCAAAAATCAGAAAAAGCAACATAGACTTGAAAGAGACTAAGAAAAAAAACAAGAAATTTGTTTTTATCCCCTAGTCTGATGCCTCTAAAAATAGCCACCCCACCGTCAATAAAGATAACATGATGGCCCAAGTGAGAAAGCACCAGCACAAATTATTCATAATTATAATATAAATTTTAAAAAAAGCCATTTAAGCAGCTTTCACGAGTGGTCATTGACATCTTGTTGTGCTTCCTCTTGTCCATTCTGCTCACCTCTTTCATAATTAAAGTGATATTCCGGTAACATAACTTAATTTTTGATAAACTACATTAAGGCTGCAAGCTGTGACCCAACCAGAACCCATACCTGTACATATAAACAGAACCCATATCTATACATATAACCAGAACCCATACCTATACATATAACCAGAACCCATACCTATACATATAATCAGAACCCATACCTATACATATAACCAGAACCCATACCTGTACATATAACCAGAACCCATACCTGTACATATAACCAGAACCCATACCTGTACATATAACCAGAACCCATACCTGTACATATAACCAGAACCTATACCTGTACATATAACCAGAACCCATACCTGTACATATAACCAGAACCCATATCTATACATATAACCAGAACCCATACCTGTACATATAACCAGAACCCATACCTATACATATAACCAGAACCCATATCTATACATATAACCAGAACCCATACCTATACATATAACCAAAACCCATACCTATACATATAACCAGAACCCATACCTATACATATAACCAGAACCCATACCTATACATATAACCAAAACCCATACCTATACATATAACCAGAACCCATACCTATACATATAACCAGAACCCATACCTGTACATATAACCAGAACCCATACCTGTACATATAACCAGAACCCATACCTGTACATATAACCAGAACCCATACCTATACATATAACCAGAACCCATACCTGTACATATAACCAGGACCCATACCTGTACATATAACCAGAGCTTCATTTTACCTTGCAATCTATTTGTCTAGCTCCTGTGTGATCCTGCAGCACACTGAGAGCATCATGGCTCCTGATCTTCCCTCACAAAACTACAATCCCCACAATGCCTAGCTTTCCTGCTGTGAGTTTCTGCTTGTTCATGAGTGTTGATGATTACTGATTGGCTGCCTGATATCACAGTGCAGACACGCCCCCTCTACTCAGTAATCAGCAGCACACTAGCATTTAGCTAGAGAACTGATAGCAACACACTGAGCATGCCTGACCTTACAAAGGCTCAGAACTACAGGTCGATGCCATGGTAACTCATGAGGAACACAGTGGGTAGCAGTGGAAGAAAAGTACTTTATAACTACTGAACAGTAAATATGTAAAATAGAAATTATATTAGGTAATGATTGATAATGAATTAGTCTAAAACATAAGTTATATTTATGGTAACCGGAACACCCCTTTAAGAATCCTCCACCCTCTCCTGGGGCTCTGGACCCAAAATATCTCATGGCAGTTTTTCTAATAGTCCCCTTGTTGACACTTCAGGAAGCAAATTAGTGCACCTGATCATGTTTGACATGCAAGCAAATGTGATTATTTCACATATAAATTGAGCAATTCTATATTTGCCGTAGACCACGTAGTATTGAAATCCTGCTTCATATGACGCAAAAGGAGAAACTAATCTTGGTGCAGAAAAGGCTAACACCCCTTACAGACTAGCAAGGATCTTTCATGACTCATCTAATCTGTGCTGGAGGAAATGTGGCCAAGTTGGAAACTTGCTGCATATCTTCTGGGAACGCCCTGTTATTAAAAGATTTTGGGAACAGATCACGAATGAGTTACTAAACAAACTAGATATAAATCTACCCTTTTCCCCAGAATGCTATTTACTAAGATTGGGAATATGTGACATAGCAAACAAATATAGAACCTTAACACATCATATACTTACCACTTCTATACAATCCATTGCGGGGAAATGGAAATCTCCGGAAATTCCAGAGATACCTGCAATAATAAGAAAGATTAACCTAAACCACAAATACGAAGAGATGAGTGCCAGAAGTAATGGAAATATGAAAAAATTTCACTCCACATGGGATATCTGGGAAAAATCAGTATTTATAAGTGCTTGATTCATATACATAAGGTTGCCCTTCTAATGATCTCTCTATATTTCTCGATTCAATAATGTTGAGACTAAAGAGCACATGTAGTGTTAGTTTTAGTTTTTTTTTTTTCTTCTCTCTTTTATGTTTATATTTCACTTTGGTTTACTATGTTACACCCCTGAGGCGCTGTCTCTCTTCCCTCTGTATACGGAGTATGACTATAGTTATACATGCTGGAGGAGACGTATGGCTGGTTACAAGCTTGGATGGCTGCCAGTCATCTGTTCACTCCCTACTAATAGTTCAAGATATATACTATTTAGCAATTGTTTCAACTTTGTATAACCCAAATGTACTATTTGTAGAACTGTGTTTCTATTGTATTACTATACAATTTGTACTCTTTCCCCTGTTTCTTTTCTTTTCTATTGAGAAAAATTTTACACTGTATTTAAAAAAAAAAGAAAAAACCCAATAAAAACTATTGAACAAGAAAAGGCTAACATTTTTCAGTGTGGAATATACGGAATATACTTTTTTATGTAACTTGAGCGAAGTGATCTACCAGTAAACCAGGGTCAGTTATCGATGACTTGAAGAGGGTACAGGTATAGATACTTTTCCATGCCCTTTTTAAGATGCCCCACTTGCCCCATATTAGTAGCATCAACAATTATTTAGTGGCCAGATTCACGTTTGGTGAAAAGAAAACTGCATATTGTAGTCCAATTTCAAACTTGCTCCAAAGCCATGGTTTCTTCATACATGACCATACTGCTCCTAGTTTCTGGGAGAACATGGGCTAGACATCACCTAATAGTACTGACTCAAAGTCCCTTTCTCATTCTTCACTGAGTATTTCACTAGAAAGTACTTGGTGATGGACACCCTGAAATGTGAATCTATGAAGATGCTGGCTTCAAGACAAGAGTGGAAAATACAAGAGAACAGCCTAGTGATCTAACATCATGATCTGCTAGTTCTTGTTTGGAGGTCTACTGTTAGATTGTGATCAGTTTTGCCACCGTACTCTTGATAACCAAATTCTTTTCCACGCCCTGCAATTAGTATGGAATTTGAATATAGAAATGTACTTATACATCAGTATAATTGAAAAATAATATAAATTAGTTTTATTTTTAACAGATGGCTGTATGGAGAACTCAGAGGAACATCCGATATCTTCAGATTTTAAAGCAGATGATCACGTTGAACAAGACACATATGAAGAGCATACAAATATTCCAGATTTACCCTCAGCCCCTCACAACAAAGACCTATCATCTGATCTTTTTCAGTGGGTTTTATCGTTTGATTTATCACAGTCTGTTAAACAAAACATAGAACACAGCATGGGTGTTGAAAATCCAAAAGCTCTCACAGGAGAGAAGCCGTATTCATGCTCAGAATGTGGGAAACGTTTTACATATACATCACATCTTATTAGACATCAGAGAATTCACACAGGGTTAAAGCCATATTTATGTTCAGAATGTGGGAAATGTTTTAACCAAAAATCAGATCTTGCTACACATCAGAGAATTCACACAGGGGAGAAGCCATTTTTGTGCCCAGAATGCGGGAAACGATTTGCAAATAAATCAAATCTTGTGGCACATCAGAGAAGTCACACAGGAGAGAAGCCATTTTCATGCCCAGAATGCCGGAAGCGTTTTACTCGGAAATTAAGTCTTGTTGAGCATCAAAAAACTCACACAGGGGAGAAGCCGTATTCATGTTCAGAATGTGGGAAATGTTTTAAGCAGAAAACAGATCTTGCTGTACATCAGAGAATTCACACAGGGGTGAAGCCATTTTCATGTTCAGAATGTGAAAAATGTTTCACTCGGAAATCAAGTCTTGTTGACCATCAAAAAACCCACACAGAGGAGAAGCCATGTTCATATTGAGAAAAATCAGAATATAAGCATTAGAGGAGTCTCAAAGGGGAGAATTCTTTTTGATTAACCAGATGTTGAAAGCGTTCTAACCAGAAATTGTCTCTAATTGCCCATCGAAGAACTCGAAAACTAAAAAAAAACATTTTCAGAAGGTTTGAAATGTTTTACCCACAAACTACGTCTTAAACACTGAAGATCTTACATTTGTTTTGTTGACAAATTGAAAACAAATTACAGCCGATCCAGGTAAAAAGCAAAAGGGAAAGCAATTAACAGCACAAAATAATGATTAAGAAATGTATATAAATAACAATAAAAAAAATCCCAAAAAACTAAATCCACTAACAAGCCTATAAATCCATCCTGTGTATATAGAATTTTTCACATTAATATATATGACTGCATCTCAATCATTAAAAAGATTTGCTCTTAAACCGCATTTGCTTGTGTTCTTTCTTTAGGGGTCATTGACACAGTGTTTTTTGACAACCGAATTTTATGTGAATCTTGTGCCAAACCCACCTCCGGACTTGTAGAGACTGCTTTCTATTGTTTCTAATGGGAGGCCGTAGTTTATAGCTGTGACCATGCCAAGCTAGGACATCTCCTTTAAACCAATGCAACGTGGTCTCCGACTGAAAACAATGTTAAAGGGGTTAACCAACCCCTATAATGTCCCCCCTAACGCCTGGGTCCCTCATGTAAATTATACTTATCCTGCTCTCCTTCCCAACACCCGAGTCGCTCCTGATGCCTGCACTGCTGTCACTGACATTCCTGCAACAGGTAGCAGGAGGTCTGTCAGATTGGCAACATGTGCTATGATCTGACATGTTTTCCTTTTTTGTTGTTGGTATTTACCACACCCTCCTCCCTCAGGTGTTGCTGGTGTGGTAATTTTCTCTCCCCTATTTATTGCTGCTTCTACCACAGTTCCTTGTGGTTTATAGCTTCAGTGGTTATTGTGGTGAGCTGGTGTTTGGTTCCCAGCCGAGATCCTGGTGCTTCCATTCCTTCATTGAAGATAAGTGTCCTCTTTCCCTTTTGTGTGTTACGTTACAGTTCTCAGTTGTTTGGCCTGAGGGAGACTCCTGTTCGTCCTTCCTGTTGGAGGAACAGGTAGACTAATTCCTGTCATTAGTTCCAGGGTCCTACAGGGTCAGTTTGGTTTAGGTTCCTGTGTATGAGTCAGGATATCCTGTAGGAGGTGTCCAGTGGCGTAGCTATAGGGGTCGCAGTTGCGACCAGGCCCCTAAGCCAGGGCGGCCCTCTGGGGCCCTTACTGGCACTTGATTTGGGGGGCATCTATGGAGATGGGACACTTTTTAATGGCACTTTATTGGGAAATTTTGGGGGCACTTCTTACTGGCACATTATTGGGGCACTATCAGGACTCTTCTTACTGGCACATTGGGGGGCACTATGGGGGCATCTACTGAGGCCACAAAGAAGAGGTATTTTATATGGGGGTCTTTGTATAGGGGCATTTTATACTGGGACACATTGTGGCAGGTATTATGGGGGCATCTACGGGGGGCACTAAAAAGGGGTATTTTATACTTGCAAATTATGGGGGACACTGAGGGCATTTACTGGGGCACTATTTAGGGGTATTTTATACTGGCACATTATGGGGGCACTATGGGGACATTAGCTCAACTGGGGACATTAAAAGGGTTTTTCTTTGCACTGGCACACAAGGGGGCATTTTTGTACTGTCACATTATAAGGAAAATTATTACTACTGGGGATCTCTGGGGAACATGATTACTAGTATGGGCACTATGGAAGCATTATTACTTCTGAGGCACAGTGGGGACATTAGTACTGTTGGGGCACTATTACTAACAAGTGCACTCTGGCAGAGAATTATTAGTTAGGACTTTGGGGAGCACTATTACTGTGGGGGGCACCCTGGCACAGTATCAGCATAGCGCAGTTATTTCTGGGGCACGTTATGTTTACACTATTACTGTCGGGGACACTATTTGCTGGGCGCAGTTATTTTACGACATTGTGTACCAATAATTATTGAAGGGCACTATCTGTGTGGTACTAGTGGCACACTACTGGGGGTGGTAGGATGATTTGTCCAGAAGACGGGAGGATGATGGAAAAGTAATAAACTAAGATTTTTTTCTGTCAAACTGCAGAGATGAGAAAAGGCTGAAAAATGGCGTCTGGTCTGAAAGGAGATGAGAAAAGAGAAGATCTACATGAGAGGAGACGTCACTGGATGTACGAGGTATGAGGCGCTGTATCAGGCTACATTCACACGAATGTTGTGTTTTGCAGTGTGCAAATTGCGGATCTGCAAAAAAAAACAAAAAAACGGATGATGATCCGTATGGCATCCGTTTGTTTGCAGATCCACTGTAACAATGCCTATTCTTGTCCGCAAAACGGACAAAAATAGGACATTTTTTTTTTTTTTTTGCGGGGCTACGGAACGGACATACAGATACGGACAGCATTTTTTGCTGTGAAGTGAATGGGTCCGCATCTGAGCCGCAAAATATGCGGATCAGGAGCCGCAAAAAATGCGGATCGGAGGCCACAAAAGCAACTGTCGTGTGAATGTAGCCTTACCCTGTATGTTCTGTAGTGATATACGTCATGTTGGGAAGGAAAGGGTTAGGGTGAGAATTTGGCATGGGGGCGTGATTCAATTTTTGACTTGGCCAGCAGAAAAGCTATGTGCACCAGCGCTGAGGAAAGGGGGGGGGGCAAGCTGAACTCTTGCACCAGAGCCCATGAGCCTTTAGCTACGCCCCTGGAGGTGTCCATCTTCCTTCCTTAGTTTCCAGGCCCAATCTCCTTTCCCTCCTACGCTCTGTGTGGTTCCCCCCCCCCACACTTGAGTGTGACAACTGCATCTCTAAGCCGTGCGGATCAAGACATGGGGGTGGTAGAGGGTATAGCCAATAGCAGGCCGCAAAGAGGAACAATCTCCCTAGCAGCGCCCAGGCAGGTTTACATGGGTAAAAAGGGGGTATGTATCTGTGGGGGTCTCAACACAGGGCGTTATTTGACAGTACGATGGTTTGATCACATTTAACATTTTTAAAAATTAAACAAAATTTTCCTGACTTTTTAATCTAAAATGAACAGGTGTAAAGAATGGGCTCTTATGAAGAAGCAACTAACCGCAAAGCCATGCAAATCCATCCCCTCCACCTATTTCACTGCTGCCCTGAGCCGTGGAGCCCTAATGTAGGATCCCAATTTGCCCTGGTTTGTCTCGTAAAACAAATTGAAAGTAATGGTTTAGGGAGACAGTCAGTAAGAGGAAATGTCTTTTCTGCCTGACAGAATCCTTCTCCACCTGTCAGAAATACAGTGCCTTGTGAAAGTATTCGGCCCCCTGGAAGTTTAAAACCTTTTGCCACATTTCAGGCTTCAAACAAAAAGATATAACATTTAAAATTTTTGGTGAAGAATCAACAACAAGTGGGTCACAATTGTGAAGTGGAGCTAAATTTATTGGATCATTTAAACTTTTTTTGTAATAATAAAACTGAAAAGTGGGGCGTGCAAAATTATTCGTCCCCCTTGCATTAATACTTTGTTGCTCCACCTTTTGCTGCGATTACAGCTGCGGTCTCTTGGGGTATGTCTCTATCAGTTTTGCACATCTAGAGACTGAAATTCTTGCCCATTCTTCCTTGCAAAACAGCTGGAGCTCTTTGAGGTTGGATGAACAGCAGTTTTCAGCTCTTTCCACATATTCTCCATTGGATTCAGGTCTGGACTTTGACTTGGCCATTCTAAGACCTGGATACCTTTATTTTTGAACCACTCCATTGTAGATTTTGCTTTATGTTTGGGATCATTGTCTTGTTGGAAAATAAATCTCCGTCCTAGTCTCAGGTCTTTTGCAGACTCCAACAGGTTTTCATCCAGAATGGTCCTGTATTTGGCTCCATCCATCTTCACATCAATTTTAACCATCTTCCCTGTCCCTGCTGATGAAAAGCAGGCCCAAACCATGATGCTGCCACCACCATGTCTGACAGTGGGGATGGTGTGTTCAGGGTGATGAGCTGTGTTGCTTTTACGCCAAACATATCGTTTTAGATTGTTTTCAAAAAAGTTGGATTTTGGTTTCATCTGACCAGAGCACCTTCTTCCACATGTTTGGTGTCTCCCAGGTGGCTTGTGGCAAACTGTAAACCAGACGTTTTATGGATATCTTTGAGAAATGGCTTTCTTCTTACCACTCTTCCATACAGGGCAGATATGTGAAGTGTTGGGCTGATTGTTGTCCTATGGACAGACTCTCCCACCTCAGCTGTAGATCTCTGCAGTTCATCCAGAGTGATCATGGGCCTCTTGGCTGCATCTCTGATCAGTCTTCTCCTTGTTTAGAGGGACGGCCGGGTCTTGGTAGATTTGCAGTGGTCTGATACTTCTTCCATTTCAATATGATCGCTTGCACAGTTCTCCTTGGGATGTTTAAAGCTTGGGAAATCTTTTGGTATCCAAATCCGGCTTTAAACTTCTCCACAACAGTATCAGGGACCTGCCTGGTGTGTTCCTTGGTCTTCATGATGCAGAACCCTGAGACTATCACAGAGCAGGTGCATTTATACGGAGACTTGATTACACACAGGTGGATTTTATTTCTCTTCATCAGTCATTTAGGACAACATTGGATCATTCAGAGATCTTCAATCAACTTCTGGAATAATTTTGGGGGCTGAATAATTTTGCACACCCAACTTTTCAGTTTTATTATTAAAAAAAAAAGTTTAAATGATCCAATAAATTTCGTTCCACTTCACAATTGTGACCCACTTGTTGTTGATTCTTCACCAAAAATTTAAAATGTTATATCTTTTTGTTTGAAGCCTGAAATGTGGCAAATGTTTGAAAAGTTCCAGAGGGCCGAATACTTTCGCAAAGGCACTGTATGTTCGCTTTAGTGACAGTCATTATTGCTATTACTGTAGGGTGCAAGGGGTATGGATGGAGAAGTGCTCCACAGGTTTTACACTAAAGATCCAGTATGGACAGAGGAACATGGAAACATTAGTGGTATTTGCGTGCTCGGTGCAGCTAATCTGACGCTGTGTTCTGGACGTAGCTTGGCCAAGTATGCATGTGTTCTCAACGAGGAGAGGGGAGAAAGCAGCCGTGAGACATCCCTGGTGGCAGCTACAGTAATCTTCCCTGAAGACAAAAGGATTGGGATTCAGCAAGCTGTCCCCCTTACAGTACCCATCTGATGGTAAGTTGTCAAGTCTGGTCAATATACACTAAATGGTCGATTCTGTTACAGATGCCCACCGAGTACCAACAGCTTCTGGATTCTTGGGTTGACCTACACATTATGCCCTCTCTTCGTTGATCCAGACAGTTGCAGGAATTTTTTTCAGAAAAACAGGAGCATCACTGTTTTCAATGGCTCCTAAGATCTTGCCTCTGGACCAAAACTAAGGATAAGCAAATTGATTCGTAGCAAATTGAGTTTATTACAAATTTCACAAAAAGTTCTCTGCCAAATGAACCCGAGCTTTTCAGGTTTGATTTGAACATTTCCAATAAAAGGGTGCACATGTTGGTGGGGAAAAAAAACATGTGGCTCCCAGGATGGCGGGAGAAAGCACAAGAGAGGTGGAAGAAGGATGGGGGAGGGCTTGCATTGATTGGCTCACAGGCTGACACACAGCTGGGTGAGCCAATCAGTGGGGCAGTAGGCAGGGAGGTGCCTTTGCAGAATGTCGGTGAATGAAGGTGGATGGGTCTTGCAGTGTCTGACAGATAACGATCTTAGGGACAGTGTGCAGTCACAATCAAACTTCAATTCTAGTCTAGGGACAGTGAGGGGAAAGACTAGAAGGTAAAATTGTGTAGAATAGGGAACGGCAGGGGGAGTCGAGGCTGGATGTGCTAGGCAGTGCCTCCAAACTGTTGTTACTGCCTTATTATACAGCCTCAGCTGCTGCAGAACCTCAAAAGCAGCTACATACAACATTTTATTTTTTTATTCCCCATCTGATTATAAAATAAATCTGTTTTCAAAAACAGAAAGTGTCCGAACCAATTACAGTCTTGGTTGTAATTCTCTCCTTACTATTTACCAGGGGTAAGTGGGGGAACCTTCAGAAACGTTGCAAAATGGGGCTTTCCATGTTTTTCCTGTACAGCTAGTTAGTAACTTTGGGCAGTTGCTAGGCAATCTGTATATGGCCTGGTTAATTAGGGTGGAGTTGCTGCCTGCTGAGCCTTTATATATCTGGTTGCTTGGAATAATGTTTTCTATGTGCCTTTCTGTTCAGGTTCTCTGTATCATGTTCTAGCCTAGTAATTTATCTGTGTATTCTGGGATGTGTAGTACTTCTGTCTTTTATTGCTGTTTTGGAGTTTGTCTGCCTTGGCTGGCTCGCTGGTTTGAATTCAGTGCAGGGTCATTTCAGTATTGCTTCATTTCTCCATTGTTCAGGAGGATCATCTCTTCCATCCATGGCCCTTATCATTTCGTTTCTGTCATCTATCAGTAGGCTTTAGTACACTGTTGTCTTGCTTTATACTGTATATGTTTTTTTGTGACCTACCAGTTGTTGTGCAATTCAGCCCTACTTGAAAGCCTGGCGGTAATTGAGTACCATGAGAATCTTTTGGTAGCTGGGAAACTACTAAACGACTACTAGAAGTTAGTTCAAGTTCTGCGGTGTTGTAAACAACTGGGGTCAATTGTGTGTGATTTTTTGTGCTTTTTTGTGAAACAATTTTGCATGTTTATACTGCTCCAGTTTTGAAAAGTGGTTGAGAAATTATTTTACCCAGAATTATCTCCAGCATTTTTTTTTTAAACATTTTTATTGAGCATGCCGGCCAAATGTACAAACAAATATCAGTTGACAGAAAAAAATCAAGGAAAATAGACATACTATACATCCAGTTCTTGTCCTCTTTTTTTCTCATTTATCTTCCAACTTGAATAAGAGCAGAATATATAAACAATTCTCTCTCCCTCCAGTCACGGGTGACCACCAAACCACCATTTTCTTGCGATCACAATCTCCACAATCTTGTGCCCCTGGCAAACTCAATATGACAGCACGGGCAGCACGGTGGCTCAGTGGTTAGCACTGGTGCCTTGCAGCGCCGGGGTCCTAGGTTTGAATCTGACCAAGGACAACATCTGCATGGAGTTTTATGTTCTCCTCAGGTTTCCTCCCACAATCCTTACTGATAGGGAGCTTAGATTGTGAGCCCCACTGGGGACAGTGTGATGATATCTGTAAAGTGCTGCAGAATAAATCAGAGCTATATAAGTGCCAATTTCTTAACCTAACCCCTTTACCACAATGAAAGCGCTCATTACCCATAGCCCTTCCACTGCCCTCCTCTTGCCCCTACCTGGTGCTGCCTGATCTAAAGTTATAGTTGTCCTTAAAGGGGTTATCCCATGAATAATGTAAAAAATGAAAATCAGACATCATATAGTACATGACAATCTCTTTCTAACAAAGCTAGAACCAGCCCTGTACCTCACATGGATCCAGAGATCTCTCCATTTATTGCTCTGTTAGATTTATATCAAGATAACAGCTGAAGGGAAGTGTCTTTTCTACTGCAGCTAAGGGGGAGTGTCTCAGCTCCTCCTATCACAGCTCAGGGGGCGTGTCTCAGCTCTCCCTATCATAACTCAGGAGGCAGTTGAAAGATGAAACTGAGCATGTGCGGCCTTCTCAGTGAGCAGGTCAAAGAAATAAGAAATTAAGTGGCGCTATACAGATACATTTTACTGAATAACTCAGTAGCTGTACAAAATTTTTAATGACATGCAATTACAAAAGTATTCAGACCCGGGTGCTGGTTTGCAAACTGTAGAATATTTTTCGTGGGACAACCCCTTTAAGCTCCTCCCATGTGAGCCGTCTCTCTTCTGGGTGATGGAGGAGATCTCCAAATGTCTTTCATCAAAAGCTACTTTTGAAAGAATCACCAGAAATTTTCAAATGCTTATTCAAGTTAAGGGGTGTCATAGAAAGTAACATCTCAGTACAGAAGTGTTAGGCATAAAGGTCCATCAGATTTCTCAAAAACATAGTGCAACGTTTGAAAAAAGTAACACAGATTCCAGCAAACTAATTTTAAAAGTTCCCTCCCCGTTAAACCTCCAGTATAGTGAGAGAGTATGTGCTCTCCTTCAATCTCACTGATTCTGAGGCAATGTATTAACCTTACCCCAGGCCCAAAGACAAGAATATAAGTTATAAATAAGTTATAAATAAAAGAATATAAAAAATAAAAATATCATATAAGGACTTAGAAACACATAGGACTTAGAAACACATATCCAGAAATACGCCTGTATTAGGCTTATTTCTGGTGGCTAAGAAGCTGTCTTACATTTCGAAGTGGCGCAGGATACACTAAAGTTATGTAGAGGCCAAAACCTCTTCATAACTTCAGCGGATCCACCGCTAGTGCAGGGGCTTATTAAGACCGGCGTCTTAATAAATGACCTCCATATTAGATAGGTGTTTGATCTTTATTCCAAATGCTGTTTAGATAACAGACAATTTATAGTAATTGCACATTCCTTAATCGTCATTTAGTGCTCTAGATTGTTTTTTTCTTGTCTATTTCCAAGTGAGATCTTTGATGTCTGAGAACAAGTGATTTGCGGGTAAAACATTTCCCACATTCTGAACATGAATATGGCTTCTCCCCTGTGTGGCTTCTCTGATGTCTAACAAGAGCTGATTTCTGGTTAAAACATTTTCCACATTCAGAACATGAATATGGTTTCTCTCCTGTGTGACTCCTCTGATGCCTAACAAGATCTGACTTCCAAATAAAGCATTTCCCACATTCTGAACATGAAAATGGCTTCTCCCCTGTGTGAATTCTCTGGTGAATAGCAAGAGTGTATTTAAGACTATAAGTTTTCCCACATTCTGAACATGAAAATGGCTTTGCCCCAGTGTGAAGTCTCTCGTGTTTAAGAAGATTAGATTTTTCTGTAAAACATTTCCCACATTCTGAACATGAAAATAGCTTCTCTCCTTTGTGAATTCTCCGATGCATAACAAGATCTGATTTCTGGTTAAAACTGTTCCCACAATGTGAACATGAATATGTCTTATTTCCTGTGTGAATTCTCTGATGTCTAACAAGAACTGATTTTCTGTTAAAACATTTCTCACATTGTGAACATGAAAATGGCTTCTCCCCTGTTTGAGCCCTTCGAGATTCAACACCCCTTCTGTGACTTTTGTTTTGCTTAACAGTCTGTGGTGAATCATAAGATTGGACCTGTGCAAATGGATAAGATAGATTCTTGTTGTGAAGGGCTGAGGGCATATCTGGGATAATGGCATGCTCTTCATAAGTCTCTTGCTTGATTTCACAATCGTCTTGCTTAAAATCTGAAGATATCAGATGTCCCTCTGATCTCATGGTACAGTCGTCTGCCAAGAATAAAAATGATTTTATTATTTTTGAAGATAATATACCTTACAATTATGCTATTATTTTTAATTTTTATATAGAGACATCCATGCAAAATTCAATTATCAACCAAGTAAAGATTCTTTTATGGGCCGATGATCAGGCAAACTAATATTTGTTCCTGACGATTGATCTGTGTAAACTTTCCATCCAGCAAACATTAAAATTATCAATTGTCGGCATAACATTGACCTGATTAAACAGGGACGTGCTGCCAACAATAATGCAACTGTGTATGTATGAACAATAGTTTATGCCGATGAACGCTCCATGTAAGGCCCCTTGCAGACGAGAGTGACACACGCACGTCTCCCGCATCGTGGGCCGTGTCCTGAACTCCCGGCACTGAACGGGCTCACATAGCATTATACTGATTTATGATGCTATGTAACTGGAATATGTTGGATAACACTAACAGCATTATGTCAGTGTTATCCAACACATTCCAGAACTGTAAGGGTTACACAGCATGATAACTCAGTATAACGCTATGCGATCCCGTTCAGTGACGGAAGTTCAGGACACGGTGGGAGACGTGCGTGTCTCACGCTCGTCTGCAAGGGGCGCTACATAAGCGCTGCTCCTCTTTCCATGTAGTTGACCAGCTCTCTTTTTGGCCCAGAAATCTGCCTGTATAAAAGGACCTTAAAGGGGTTCTCCAGGAATTAAGAAAATTAAAATACATCAATATGACTTTATTATAAATATATTCCCAAATACCTTTCATTAGTTATAATGGCTCGTTTTTGTCTAGGGAGGAATCATTAGGAGAAACAAAATGGCCGCCGTCCTATTAGTACACACAGAACCTGTCCTAACCACATGGGAGCAAAAGTTGCGAAGTTACTTCACAAAACTAAGGTAAAGAGCTGCCTCATCCTCCTCTCTGCTCTGCTTGTCAGGGATTATGATCCTGAATACATTTTAATAAGATCTTAAGCTGAATCTCTGTAGGAATGGAGATCATGAGGAGACATGAAGTAAAAAGGAGAGGTGGGGATGTGACTGTGTCCTGCTGTGTGATTAGGACAGGTTCTGTGTGTACTAATAGGACAGCAGCCATTTTGTTTCTCCTAATGATTACTCCCCAGACTAAACAAGCCATTATAACTAATGAAAGGTATTTGGGAATATATTTATTATAAAATAATATTTAAGTATTTTAATTTTCTTAATTCCTGGAAAACCCCCTTAAAGGCTTTGTACACCTTCAGAGGCAATTTTTGTTGATGATTGCGTTTTACTAATTTTTAGTTAAAAATCATATTTTCAATTGGCATTTATTAAAAATATTGAACCACATAGAAGAGGATTCTTTACGGTAAGAGCAGTGAGACTATGGAACTCTCTGCCTGAGGAGGTGGTGATGGTAAGTTCACTAAAAGAGTTCAGGAGAGGCCTGGATGTATTTCTGGAGGGTAATAATATTACAGGTTATAGTTACTAGAGAGGGGTCGTTGATCCAGGGAGTAATTCTGATGTCTGATTGGAGTCGGGAAGGAATTTTTTTCCCTAAAGTGGGGAAAATTGGCTTCTACCTCACAGGGTTTTTTTGCCTTCCTCTGGATCAACTTGTAGGAAAACAGGCCGAACTGGATGGACAGATGTCTTTTTTCGGCCTTATAAACTATGTTACTATTCTGTCACAAAGGGTTAACTGTTTTTCTAACTGTGTGACCAGTACTTTCACTTTGTGCCAGTCATCTAATAACCCTTATCTCTAAACTACTAAGAGGTCATAAACACTTATTTATGCCACACTCTTATGAGTAAGATAAGGACTGAGCTATAATGAGTGTTTATAAGGTCAGAGAGCAGAGATAAGGAGTCTGTCAACTCCTGGTCTGACGGGAAAGACTGAAAATCCAAAAAGTGCTACTAGATCATGTCAGCTCTGTACAGAAAAAAGGATTCCATATTTTTACTAAAGACCAATTGAAAAAATAATTTATTTTCTCAAAATAAGTACAATGCATCAATTAAAAAAAATTGCACCCAAAGGTGTAAATAGCCTTTAAAGGGGTTGTGTGATGTAATTAAAATCTTGGCCATGCCCCGAAATGCTGTATAATAAAATAAATGTATGGTATCCACACCTTTTTCTCTGGTGCCATTCTCTGCGTCACCCGTTCAGTCCTCCTACTTCTGCAGGAAGACTGAGCCAGCAGTTCAGAGAACAGCACTACCATTGGAAGAGTTAAGTATACCATCATTTTAAATGGAAGAGGTTTCGAATGTCTCTTTCTAGAGATGGCCTCCCACCAAACTAAGTAATTGAGGGAGAAGGGCATTGGAAAGAGTGGTGACCAAAAACCCAATGGTCACTCTGGAGTTCCAAAGATCCAGTGTTCCAAAGCGAGAAACTTCCAGAAGCCAGAAAGAAGCCTCTCCTCAGTAAAACAGGAGGTGTCAGTAGCACCTACCTTCGTTGCAGTGCACTGTCACCACTGCTGCACAAGGCATTGACCTGGGAGTCTGTGAAAAATGTACAGTACAGTACGAGTACAAAGCAGGGATGGCTTTCTTTGAGAAATAATGACAGCTAGATATCCTCCATCGAGGTTGAGCACGTCATCAGCTTGGACAAGTGGGAGTTCAATTGGCACACAAGCAGATTACTGGGCATGTAGTGTTGTTTCTTAAATTTAGGGAAAGCAGCACTCCCAGGGAAATCCGCCTCAGACACCATGGTCACAACTGACCACAGGTTAAATGTCTGTGACACAATGTGATAGGGATTACGACGCTCCGAAGTGGGCGAAGTGTGGATATTCGCTGTATATGTTCGGCGGATGCCCTCAAGGATTTAATTTTTATTTGTACAAAAAAAAAAAAAAACATTAAATTTAACAAGAATATTGTATCCAATAAATTAGTAGAATCTGTGAGAGTTCTCTACTTTATTTAGTGGTCACTACTTACCTGGGCGGTTATCTGTAGGAATGTCCTCTATACTCTGCTCATCACCCCTCACATCTGTCTCTGTAACATATATAATGTTCAGATCTTCACCCGGATTCACAAGCTGTGAAAGAAATATTGTAGAACTCATCAGACGGTTGGAGAAGTCGTGTGGAAGGTTTTATATGAAAAGATCGGTAACCAAACTGTGAGAAGATCCAGACGACATGTAATGTCTATGGTCAGCTGTAATCCTGCCATCTCCACCTTTCTCATTATACAAGGATAAAACACATAATACTGGTGGATAAAACAAGACTGAACACAAGATCTTCACAGCCTTCTACACATCATAGGGGACATTTCATGAGACCTTATCTCCATCTACCTGATCATCCTGTGGGACATGGTGATGTTCTTCTGATCCATCCTGTGGAAGAAGAGGACTGGGACATCTCTCCGGTGTTCTTCTCTCTTCCTTAACTGTAGGAAACACATCCAGTGACTGAATTCATTCCTTACATACAGATAATGAGAGGACGTGTGGATTTAGTCATGTCTATTACCTGGTGATGTGAGGGGCCGGTGATCCTCCATCATGACGTCCTTGTACTGATCTTTGTGTCCTTCTAAATACTCCCACTCCTCCATGGAGAAATAGATGGTGACATCCTGACACCTTATAGGAACCTGACAACACAATGATACAGTCATCACCCAGATCCCTTCATAGCGTTCCTGTATAATGTCCCAGCATTCCCAGCAGTGTCACCTCTCCAGTCAGCAGCTCAATCATCTTGTTGGTGAGTTCTAGGATCTTCTCTCTATTGATTTCCTCATGTATCAGGGGGTGAGGTGGAGGCCCTGTGATTGGGCTCAGGGTTCTTCCCCATCCTTCAGACACAGGGTCCTGACAGCGCTCACTAGAGGTCTTCTTCACTACTGTGTAGTCCTGGTTATGGAGAGACACAGTAATAAATATCACTCCATACATCTCCAGAGTCCCTCACCTCTCCAGTCATGTCCATCTGTTAGTAACATAGATAATATGATGTAATGTGACATCATCAGAATCTCTCACCTCTCCAGTAAGCCGGAAGAGGATCTCTAGGGTGAGATTTATTATACTCTCCGCCATCTTGTCCCTGTCCCTATCCATCCTTGATGGGTCAGTCAGGAGAAGGATCTTATATAGAAGATCTCCACTGAGCGGATCCTATATTGTAGGAACCTGAATGGAGAGAACATGAGACAACGTAAAATCCTACAAAATCCAGTGTAAAATACAATTACTGGAGATAATAAGAGGAGACATTGGGAGGAGATTTTTATGGATTTTCCTAGTAGACTGTTTTGGACGGTGATTGATGCCATTTCATGCCTGACTACATGATGCAGAGAGGAGCGGTAACTGGAGCAGCGGCTGATGATCAGTGAAATCAGTCTGACCTCATTACAGAATAACATCCCCTTTCTAGTGTAGATCTATTATTTTTGGACAGTTTGGAACCTGAGTGAAATAGCTAGTCAAGGCCTTTTCTCCTCGTCGCAGTCACCTCTCCACTGCCTACCATTGAAATGAATGAGATGCAGAATGTCTGTGCCAAAAGACACTGTGTGGCCAGTCACTAACTGGTTAATGTCCGGGCGTCTTGTAGCTTACGTCAGGCCCTTCGCTGTCAGAGACCCTGAAAGGAAGAGGGATGCATCGCTTAACCCCCCCTCCCCTCTCTTCTCAATGTGCTTTGCATAGAGTGGAGGTCTAATTGTCACTGCAACATGAATGATGTGAATAGTAATGATAATAGGAAACCTGCACTGGTCACAAAAAAATTGCAAAAATCTTGTCACCATCCTGATAATAAAAATGTTATAGCTATTGTACTAATGTGCAAAAGAACCCTGACCTGAAATGGTTAAAAAAAAAAGACCGGCTGGAAAACTATAATGACCCCTCTGCCCCAGTAATCCTGACAGATAATGGCGATGACTGTATACATACCTCCACCTGCACCGCTGGATACTACATGTATTTGGGGGGGGACTAGTGAGCTAAAGGACCTTTTATGATGTCATGAACATGTGTGGGAGGAGTCATGTTCTGCACTGTGCTGATGTCATGATCATGTGATCATGTATGGGAGGAGTCAGGCTTTAGGCTGTGCAGCTGGAGGAGGTGAAGGACCTGTGATGATGTCATGACCATGTGATCATGTGTGGGCGGAGTCAGGCTCCAGGCTGTGTTTCCTCATGAGTAGATAATAGAAATGTGTGCGCTTCATGAGCCGGAGACAAACACATCTGTACTACTCTACACTGTACATTATACACACACAGTTCTGCACTGTACATACACGGGTGGGGGGGGCTTTTGGGGCTCGACACCTGGGACCCCAGCCGATCAGCTCACACAGGGGAAGGTGTCATAAAATGCATATGTCGGCATAATCAACCCTATTAAACCAGGCATAAAGTCTGGTAGAGTTGGTCATGCTGATAACAGTGATACCTTGATAATAACAGCCAGAGTCCTCGGAGAAATAGTTTGCTACACCCCTTGAACCTTAGTCCCTTCTCCATTCCCCCAGTCTTCTTACACCAGCGTGGTGTGTTCCAGTCTCAGCACTTGTGTAGTGCATCTTCTCTTACTCTCCAGGCAGCCCAGATTTCCTCCAAGCGAGGGCCAAGATTTGTCATCTGACGCCAGCACTGTGTGACCCGGTCTCTGAGCTGCTTGGAGAGCAGCAGAAATCTACTGTGCAAGCGCCAACATCAGGAGACACAGAGAAGGTGTGAGAAGACAGG
>ONZH01018584.1:0-31655 GCA_900303285.1 Rhinella marina | reverse complement strand
GACAACAAAAGCAATACGTTAGCGATAATATAAAGCATGAATGCTGATATAAAGCTATAAATTAGTCAGTGTTTGGAGCAAAATAATAAAGCTCATTGAAAATTAGGGACAATACAGGAGCAAAAGAGCTTTGAGTTAAAACTAGGGACTATTTTTTTTAAACTCATTAAACTATGTAAATCAAAACACTAATGTGAACATGGATTTTAACCCCTTCCCGCCCAGCGCCGTACATGTACGGCGCGGCATACACCCGGTCCCCGGGAAAAATTGCCGGGGACCCGGGGTATCATGGCTGCACTGCCCGGCAGGCAGCCATGCTGGGTAAGGGTAGAAGGGGGTGTGTCGGTCCCCCTGCAGCTCCGGTGGCTGCGATTGGCCGGATTCCATAGACCGGCATCTCGCAGCTCCCGGAAGCCACCGGAGCTGCAGAGGAAGAAGGGGCCGGTCATCTGAAGGTGACGGGTGCTGAATTAGTCAGCACCTGTCCACCCAGGGGTCAGGCAGGGGACTCCGATGTTTTGGGTCCCCTGCCAGCGCTGCCATTGGCTGGAGCAACGCTCCAGCCAATGGTAGCGCTACAGTTGCACAGGAAGAGGCAGATCCTTCCTGCACGCAGTCATTCTGGCTGGATACTGCATGCTGGAAGGTTCGGTGCCTTTCTGTGTGCTGTTGGCTTGCTGGGACTTGTGGTGCACCACCACCACTGCTATCTGCCCCTTTTTCTGCTGAAAAGAAGAAGAAAAGAAGAAGAAAAGAAGTAGAACAGAAGAAGAACAGAAGAAAAGAAGAAGAAGTTACAGATCCCTAACCCACCCTCTGTCCCTGTCCCCTCCTGTCCCCCCGTCCCCCCCCTCCCTTCCCCTACCCCCTCCCGTCCTTTTTTTACGGACGCCGCTTGGTCCGTGTGTTTTTTGTATTTTTTTTTTTTACTTTTTAACAATTTTTCAGCTCCGCACCGCTTTTTCTGCGTGCGAGCTGTGACCGCCCTGTGCTTTTCAGTGCATACCTGCCTGATCAGCACCTGGGGGTCATTTTTTGTGCTTTTTTTTATTTTTTTGGTGAAAAAAGAAGAAAGTATAGTTAGGGTTTTATATAAATATATATAGAGCTCCATATCTCTATATATAGAGATATAAGTTAAATTTTTAGCTAGTGTTCAGTTTTTTTATACTGTAGTGAATTTTTTATCTACAGTATTTGCACGCACACACGTTTTGTGTGCGTGCGTGCTGCGTAAGCACATTTTTTGAAACTTTAGCTAGTGTCAGTTAGTTATATATCATATATATATATAAAAATCCATATATATATATATAAATTTCAGTTAGTGTCAGTGTAGGTTTTTGCAGGTACTCAAATATAAGTAAATAAAGGTTTGTGCCAGATATAATAGCCCTTAAAAGGGCTTTTGGGTCTTTTCTGAGCGATTTCTATCCCTGCCTAGCGATAGAATGCCAGCACCTTTCCGCACGCTAATTGGCTAATTAGCGTGCGGGGACCCGAGCATGGCGCTCGAGCACACGTGGTATTTGGCCGAATACCGTGTGGTTCCGAGCACCACCATGTTCGGCCGAATAGTGTATTCGGCCGAACATGTTCGCTCACCACTAGTAAACACACATTATGTGAAATAGACAACAAAAGCAATACGTTTAGCGATAATATAAAGCATGAATGCTGATATAAAGCTATAAATTAGTCAGTGTTTGGAGCAAAATAATAAAGCTCATTGAAAATTAGGGACAATACAGGAGCAAAAGAGCTTTGAGTTAAAACTAGGGACTATTTTTTTAAACTCATTAAACTATGTAAATCAAAACACTAATGTGAACATGGATTTTAACCCCTTCCCGCCCAGCGCCGTACATGTACGGCGCGGCATACACCCGGTCCCCGGGAAAAATCGCCGGGGACCCGGGGTATCATGGCTGCACTGCCCGGCAGGCAGCCATGCTGGGTAAGGGTAGAAGGGGGTGTGTCGGTCCCCCTGCAGCTCCGGTGGCTGCGATTGGCCGGATTCCATAGACCGGCATCTCGCAGCTCCCGGAAGCCACCGGAGCTGCAGAGGAAGAAGGGGCCGGTCATCTGAAGGTGACGGGTGCTGAATTAGTCAGCACCTGTCCACCCAGGGGTCAGGCAGGGGACTCCGATGTTTTGGGTCCCCTGCCAGCGCTGCCATTGGCTGGAGCAACGCTCCAGCCAATGGTAGCGCTACAGTTGCACAGGAAGAGGCAGATCCTTCCTGCACGCAGTCATTCTGGCTGGATACTGCATGCTGGAAGGTTCTGTGCCTTTCTGTGTGCTGTTGGCTTGCTGGGACTTGTGGTGCACCACCACCACTGCTATCTGCCCCTTTTTCTGCTGAAAAGAAGAAGAAAAGAAGAAGAAAAGAAGTAGAACAGAAGAAGAACAGAAGAAAAGAAGAAGAAGTTACAGATCCCTAACCCACCCTCTGTCCCTGTCCCCTCCTGTCCCCCCGTCCCCCCCCTCCCTTCCCCTACCCCCTCCCGTCCTTTTTTTACGGACGCCGCTTGGTCCGTGTGTTTTTTGTATTTTTTTTTTTACTTTTTAACAATTTTTCAGCTCCGCACCGCTTTTTCTGCGTGCGAGCTGTGACCGCCCTGTGCTTTTCAGTGCATACCTGCCTGATCAGCACCTGGGGGTCATTTTTTGTGCTTTTTTTTATTTTTTTGGTGAAAAAAGAAGAAAGTATAGTTAGGGTTTTATATAAATATATATAGAGCTCCATATCTCTATATATAGAGATATAAGTTAAATTTTTAGCTAGTGTTCAGTTTTTTTATACTGTAGTGAATTTTTTATCTACAGTATTTGCACGCACACACGTTTTGTGTGCGTGCGTGCTGCGTAAGCACATTTTTTGAAACTTTAGCTAGTGTCAGTTAGTTATATATCATATATATATATAAAAATCCATATATATATATATAAATTTCAGTTAGTGTCAGTGTAGGTTTTTGCAGGTACGCATAGTATCTGCGTACGTGCTGTTTGCAGAGGACTGCAGTGAATCTATTGACTGCAGTTTCTGCACTCACACACCGTCTGTGTGCGTGCATGCTGTGAAAGCAGCATCTGCATTTTTTTTTTACTTGAGTGAAAAAAAATCACAGTTAGTGCTAGTTAGATAAATTTCAGTTAGTGTCAGTGTAGGTTTTTGCACGTACGCATAGTAACTGCGTACGTGCTGTTTGCAGAGGACTGCAGTGAATTTATTCACTGCAGTTTCTGCACTCACACACCGTCTGTGTGCGTGCGTGCTGTGAAAGCAGCATCTGCATATTTTTGGTTTTTTGTTTTTTTTTACTTCTGTGAAAAAAAAAAAAAAGCACAGTTAGTGGTAGTTAGATAAATTTCAGTTAGTGGCAGTTTTGGTTTTTGCACGTGTTCTGCGTACGTGCATTTTGCAAGAACTGAGCACCGATCAGTAGTCCATTACTGATCGCGTCTGCTCTTTTTTTTTTCTTTTCCTGCAGCAAAAACTTTCTTTTTTTTCTTTTTTTTTTATTTCAAGACTTTTATTACTCCCAAGAACTTTTTTTTTTTATTCCCCTCCCCCCCTTTTTTTTTAATTCAAAGTCAATACTGTAAAAAACATTTTCACGTGTAAAACCACTACACACACCCCTCACACTAATTAAAGGTTTACACGTTTCACCCAACACACCCCAAAAAAATAGAAATGGCCCATTCATCCCAACGCACTTACTCGGCAGAAGAGGCATACGCCATCCTTGCCTCTGATACCGAGTCGGCCACTGAAGGAGAAGAGGACGCCACTTTCCTCTACTCCTCCACCCCCCCCCCCCTCATCATCATCATCATCCGCCGATGAGGGACCCTCTAGGAGGCGCCCCAGAACGACCGCTGAGGCAGCCCCCCAGAGTGACCCCACATGGACCCCACCCCCTGACGCTTATGAGCCCCAAATTCCAGAGTTTGTGGGAAACTCTGGAATTCTAATTGACTGCACGGGCTTCACCGAAATTGATTTTTTCAAAATCTTTTTCAGTGACGATTTAGTAAATCTTATCATGGCCCAAACTAATCTATATGCCCAGCAGTTCATTACCCAGAACCCCACGTCACCATTTGCAAGACCCCTTGGTTGGACCCCAGTAACAGCAGCAGAAATGAAAATTTTCTGGGGGCTTGTGCTGCACATGGGGCTTATTAAAAAACCAGAAATGAGACAGTATTGGAGTGTGGATGTCTTGTACCACACTCCAGTATTCAGTGCCGCCATGGTCCGGAATCGATTCGATTCTATTCTAAAATTTTTGCATTACAACGATAATGCACAGTGTCCTCCCCAAAATGACCCAAATTTTGATAGGCTTTTCAAAATTAGACCCCTCCTTGATCACTTCAGCGCCAAGTTTTCTGAAGTGTACACCCCAGAAGAAAACATCTCTATAGATGAGTCCCTGTTGCATTTCAAGGGGAGGGTAAAATTCCGCCAGTACCTGCCTAACAAGCGGGCAAGGTATGGCATAAAAATGTACAAGCTCTGTGAGAGTAGGTCTGGGTACACCTATAGGTTCGGGTTTATGAAGGCAAAGATTCACGGATAGAACCCCCAGAATGCCCCCCTGGCCTATCAGTTAGTGGGAAACTAGTGTGGGACTTGCTGCACCCACTGCTGGATAAGGGTTATCACCTCTACGTAGATAACTATTATACCAGCTTGCCCCTGTTCATGTCCCTAAGTGCCAGGCGTACTGTGGCTTGCGGCACAGTACGCAAAAATCAGAGAGGGCTCCCTAGATCACTGGTAGGGCAACCGCTTAGGAAGGGAGAAAGTAGGGCTCTTCTCCACGAAAACATGATGGTGGTTAAGTACAAGGACAAGAGGGACGTCCTTGTACTGACCAGCATTCACCCCAACACCAGCTCCCCTGCCGCAGTACGTGGTACCAGTACCACTGTTCTCAAACCGGACTGCATCCTGGCCTATAACAAGCACATGGGAGGAGTTGATCTTTCAGATCAAGTTCTGAAGCCCTACAATGCCACACGAAAAACCAAAGTGTGGTACAAAAAACTAGCCGTACACCTTGTACAGACGGCAATGTACAATGCGTACGTGCTCTATAAATCTGCAGGGCACACGGGAACTTTCCTTCACTTTCAAGAAGTAGTGATCAAGGCCCTAATTTTTCCCAACCAAGCAGAAGAGGCCCCCAGTACTTCTTCAGGTTACGGTGCCCGAGTTGTACCAGGACAACATTTCCCTGGTGAAGTTCCCCAGACAGCGAGAAAGGGAAGAACCCAAAAGCGATGCAGGGTGTGTTCCAAAAGGGGGATTAGGAAGGACACTATACACCACTGCGAAACCTGCCCAGAGAAACCTGGTCTCTGCATCAAGGATTGTTTCAGAATCTACCACCAATCCATGGATTAGTTTCATGCCTGATGCACCCTAAAATGTTTTCACTTTACACCTCACATTTAGTCTCTGTATCTTGCATATCCACTTTTCACCATCCCTACATATTCTTTTCTATTAGACCACAGTTTGTGAAAAAGTACCCTTTCTACCACTTAAAATGTCCGTACAGGGGTGCTGTTTCCAAAATGGGGTCACTTCTTGGGGTTTTTGGTTGTTGGGGACCTCAGGAAATTTTTAAATGAGACATGGCCCTAAAAAAAACATGTCTGTTAAATTCAGCCTGCAAAAACCACATTTTGCAGTTTGCCTCTGGTGGCCTGCTGTGTGCCAATACAGCGGGCTACCAGCACAAATGGGGTGTTGTTTTAATGGGGGAAAATTGGGGAACATGCAATGGGTGTATTTTCTCCTTTAACCCCTTGTGAATGTGAAAAATTGGGGTCTGCTTGTAATTTTTCATTTTCACAAATCTGTGCTTTGAAATGCTGTTACTTGCATTTCTGCCTTCTATGAGACTTCAGTTTGTGAAAAAGTACCCTTTCTACCACTTAAAATGTCCGTACAGGGGTGCTGTTTCCAAAATGGGGTCACTTCTTGGGGTTTTTGGTTGTTGGGGACCTCAGGAAATTTTTAAATGAGACATGGCCCTAAAAAAACCATGTCTGTTAAATTCAGCCTGCAAAAACCACATTTTGCAGTTTGCCTCTGGTGGCCTGCTGTGTGCCAATACAGCGGGCTACCAGCACAAATGGGGTGTTGTTTTAATGGGGGAAAATTGGGGAACATGCAATGGGTGTATTTTCTCCTTTAACCCCTTGTGAATGTGAAAAATTGGGGTCTGCTTGTAATTTTTCATTTTCACAAATCTGTGCTTTGAAATGCTGTTACTTGCATTTCTGCCTTCTGTGAGACTCCAGTTTGTGAAAAAGTACCCTTTCTACCACTTAAAATGTCCGTACAGGGGTGCTGTTTCCAAAATGGGGTCACTTCTTGGGGTTTTTGGTTGTTGGGGACCTCAGGAAATTTTTAAATGAGACATGGCCCTAAAAAAACCATGTCTGTTAAATTCAGCCTGCAAAAACCACATTTTGCAGTTTGCCTCTGGTGGCCTGCTGTGTGCCAATACAGCGGGCTACCAGCACAAATGGGGTGTTGTTTTAATGGGGGAAAATTGGGGAACATGCAATGGGTGTATTTTCTCCTTTAACCCCTTGTGAATGTGAAAAATTGGGGTCTGCTTGTAATTTTTCATTTTCACAAATCTGTGCTTTGAAATGCTGTTACTTGCATTTCTGCCTTCTGTGAGACTCCAGCTTGCTAAAAAGTACCCTTTCTACCACTTAAAATGTTCGTACGGGGGTGCTCTTTCCAAAATGGGGTCATTTCTTGGGGTTTTTAATTTCTGGGGACCTCAGGAAATTTTTAAATGAGACATGGCCCTAAAAAAACCATGTCTGTTAATTCTGATCTGCAAAATACATATTTTGCTGTTTGCCTCTAGGGGCCTGCTGTGCGCCCATACAGCGGGTTACCAGCACAAATGGGGTGTTGTTTTAATGGGGGGAAAATGGGGAACATGTATTGGTGTGCATTTTCTCCTTTAACCCCTTGTGAATGTGAAAAATTGGGGTCTGCTTGTAATTTTTCATTTTCACAAATCTGTGCTTTGAAATGCTGTTACTTGCATTTCTGCCTTCTGTGAGACTCCAGCTTGCTAAAAAGTACCCTTTCTACCACTTAAAATGTTCGTACGGGGGTGCTCTTTCCAAAATGGGGTCATTTCTTGGGGTTTTTAATTTCTGGGGACCTCAGGAAATTTTTAAATGAGACATGGCCCTAAAAAAACCATGTCTGTTAATTCTGATCTGCAAAATACATATTTTGCTGTTTGCCTCTAGGGGCCTGCTGTGCGCCCATACAGCGGGTTACCAGCACAAATGGGGTGTTGTTTTAATGGGGGGAAAATGGGGAACATGTATTGGTGTGCATTTTCTCCTTTAACCCCTTGTGAATGTGAAAAATTGGGGTCTGCTTGTAATTTTTCATTTTCACAAATCTGTGCTTTGAAATGCTGTTACTTGCATTTCTGCCTTCTGTGAGACTCCAGTTTGCTAAAAAGTACCCTTTCTACCACTTAAAATGTTCGTACGGGGGTGCTCTTTCCAAAATGGGGTCATTTCTTGGGGTTTTTAATTTCTGGGGACCTCAGGAAATTTTTAAATGAGACATGGCCCTAAAAAAACCATGTCTGTTAATTCTGATCTGCAAAATACATATTTTGCTGTTTGCCTCTAGGGGCCTGCTGTGCGCCCATACAGCGGGCTACCAGCACAAATGGGGTGTTGTTTTAATGGGGGAAAAATGGGGAACATGTATTGGGGTGCATTTTCTCCTTTAACCCCTTGTGAATGTGAAAAATTGGGGTCTGCTTGTAATTTTTCATTTTCACAAATCTGTGCTTTGAAATGCTGTTACTTGCATTTCTGCCTTCTGTGAGACTCCAGTTTGCTAAAAAGTACCCTTTCTACCACTTAAAATGTTTGTACGGGGGTGCTCTTTCCAAAATGGGGTCACTTTTGGGGGGTTTCCACTGTAGGGCCAGCTCAGGGGGTCTTCATGTGCGACATAGCTCCCAATTATTATTCCAGCTAATTTTGCTCTCCAAAAGCCATATGGTGCTCCTTCCACTGTGAAGCCTGCTGTGCACCAGTACATTGGGCTACGAGCACATATGGGGTGTTGCCCTGTTCGGGGGGAAATGGTGATCAAAATGTGGGGTGCATTTTGTCCCGTTACCCTTTGTGAATGTGAAAAATGTGAGTGTATAGCAACTTTTTTGTCAAAAAATTGCAATTTTTCATTTTCACTTCCGCGTGAATCCTAATTCAGGGAAAACCCATTGAGCTCAAAGGGCTCACCACACCCCTTGAAAGATTCCTTAAGGGGTGCTCTTTCCAAAATGGGGTCACTTTTGGGGGGTTTCCACTGTAGGGCCAGCTCAGGGGGTCTTCATGTGCGACATAGCTCCCAATTATTATTCCAGCTAATTTTGCTCTCCAAAAGCCATATGGTGCTCCTTCCACTGTGAAGCCTGCTGTGCGCCAGTACATTGGGCTACGAGCACATATGGGGTGTTGCCCTGTTCGGGGGGAAATGGTGATCAAAATCTGGGGTGCATTTTGTCCCGTTACCCTTTGTGAATGTGAAAAATGTGGGTGTATAGCAACTTTTTTGTCAAAAAATTGCAATTTTTCATTTTCACTTCCGCGTGAATCCTAATTCTGGGAAAACCCATTGAGCTCAAAGGGCTCACCACACCCCTTGAAAGATTCCTTAAGGGGTGATCTTTCCAAAATGGGGTCACTTTTGGGGGGTTTCCACTGTAGGGCCAGCTCAGGGGGTCTTCATGTGCGACATAGCTCCCAATTATTATTCCAGCTAATTTTGCTCTCCAAAAGCCATATGGTGCTCCTTCCACTGTGAAGCCTGCTGTGCGCCAGTACATTGGGCTACGAGCACATATGGGGTGTTGGCCTGTTCGGGGGGAAATGGTGATCAAAATGTTGGGTGCATTTTGTCCCGTTACCCTTTGTGAATGTGAAAAATGTGGGTGTATAGCAACTTTTTTGTCAAAAAATTGCAATTTTTCATTTTCACTTCCGCGTGAATCCTAATTCTGGGAAAACCCATTGAGCTCAAAGGGCTCACCACACCCCTTGAAAGATTCCTTAATGGGTGATCTTTCCAAAATGGGGTCACTTTTGGGGGGTTTCCACTGTAGGGCCAGCTCAGGGGGTCTTCATGTGCGACATAGCTCCCAATTATTATTCCAGCTAATTTTGCTCTCCAAAAGCCATATGGTGCTCCTTCCACTGTGAAGCCTGCTGTGCGCCAGTACATTGGGCTACGAGCACATATGGGGTGTTGGCCTGTTCGGGGGGAAATGGTGATCAAAATGTTGGGTGCATTTTGTCCCGTTACCCTTTGTGAATGTGAAAAATGTGGGTGTATAGCAACTTTTTTGTCAAAAAATTGCAATTTTTCATTTTCACTTCCGCGTGAATCCTAATTCTGGGAAAACCCATTGAGCTCAAAGGGCTCACCACACCCCTTGAAAGATTCCTTAAGGGGTGCTCTTTCCAAAATGGGGTCACTTTTGGGGGGTTTCCACTGTAGGGCCAGCTCAGGGGGTCTTCATGTGCGACATAGCTCCCAATTATTATTCCAGCTAATTTTGCTCTCCAAAAGCCATATGGTGCTCCTTCCACTGTGAAGCCTGCTGAGCGCCAGTACATTGGGCTACGAGCACATATTGGGTGTTTCTGTAAACTACAGAATTGGGGTAATAGAGTTTGTGTTTTTTTTGTTGTTAACCCTTGATGTGTTTCATGGAAATTGGATTAAAACTTAAAATCTGCTAAAAAAAATGGAATTTTGAAATTTCATTCCAATATTCCGTCAATTCTCATGGAACACATAAAGGGTTAACAAAGTTAGTAAAATCAGTTTTGAATAGCTTGAGGGGTGTAGTTTCTAAAATGGGGTGATTTATGGGGAGTTTCCACTATATAAGCCCCACAAAGTAACCTTATATCTGAACTGGTCATTAAAAAAAATGGGTTTTGGAAATCTTATAAAAAATTTAAGATTTGATTCAAATCTTTGAAGCCTTATAACGTCCTAAAAAAGTAAAATGACATTTACAAAATGATGCCAACATAAACTAGACATATGGGGAATGTAAAATAATAACTATTTTTGGAGGTATTACTGTGTATTTTGAAAGTAGAGAAATTGAAATTTGGAAATTTGCAAATTTTTTCAAATTTTTGGTAAATTTTGTATTTTTTCATAAATAAGGGTGAAATATATTGACTCAAATTTATGACTGTCATGAAGTACAATATGTCACGAGAAAACAATCTCAGAATGGCCTGGATAAGTAAAAGCGTTCCAAAGTTATTACCACATAAAGTGACACATGTCAGATTTGCAAAAAATGGCCTGGGCAGGAAGGTGAAAACAGGCCCGGGGCTGAAGGGGTTAACTTCTGTCACCTTGTGTGTCTTGGATATGGTCATGATCCTTAACACTTCCCATATATACTCAGAGTCATGACTAGATTTTATCTGTTTTTGCATATTGGATGGGTAATTCAATAGACTCTGATGCACAAAAGAAAAAAATGATGGTTTCAAATGGGCTCAAAATAATTCAGCGTGAAAAAACATCTATTTTAGGGCTCATGCACATGGCCCCTGGCCGGCCATGCCCGAATTGCGGCCCGCAAACAGAAGGTCTGCAATATACAGGCCATTGTCGTTTTTGCACCGCATCATGGATGCGGACGCATTTACTTGAATGGGTCCGCTATCTGGAAGGTCCAGTGCGGAACGGAGCCATGGAAGCACTACAGAGTGCTTCCGTGGGGTTTCTCTCTGTGCCTCTGCACCGCAAAAAAATAGTACATTTTCTATTTTTTTGTGGTGCGAACGTCTGCAAAATCTGCACAGATGTTTCTCGTGCATTGGGGACCGCAAATTGCAGTCCCCAATGCACAGAACGGCCGACCAACGGTTGGGTGAATGAGCCCTTAAAATGTATTTTCTGTTCCAATAATGCCCCAATTGTTAGATATTTACTTCATTATAACAGTGCCTCCTGGTGTTTAATCTATATAGTAATGTGAATGTCCACCTACTGAGGTGGACACACATGCTCAGTTCGATCCTTCCACTGCTTCGAGTAATATTTACTGTTAGAAGATGTGACATTTACAGGAAGAAATCTACAGCAGAAAGAATACCGCACCTAAGAAAGAACACAACCCACTGAGCTCTGCTAAAGAGAGAGCTACAGCAGAAATAACATGCCTCCTGAGAAAAGACACTCCTCCTAAACTGCCAATGTAAAGAAACTATAGCACAGCACTGAAGCAATGTATGGCGATCTATGTGTGGTACAGGGTTGGTTCTGTGTTTTTTTTTGTTTTGTTTTTTTTTTTTTTCAGAAAGATTTGTCATGTAGAAGTATAGGCAAATCAGTCATAGTGCTGACAGCCAAAGTGGTAGTTGGCCAGAAAGTGTCCACAGGGCAGTACTTACCTGGTAACGTGTCCTGCTCTTTCACCAGTAAACCTTCTCATGCCTCTTCATTGACAGTTCTAACCCTACACCTAGAGGTGTAGGGATTACTAGTAAAAATGAAGAACACTTCATCCATAATACCCAGAGGGCACTTAGCAGCTAATTACCATAGTTTATATATAGTGCTTGCTCCAATTGTCTTTTTCTTCTATTTTGTTTGAAAGCTTAAAACAAGTGTTATAGTGAAATAGGCAAAAAGAAAAACCTTGCTACTATAATATTTACAGTAAGCTTGACAACCTAATTCCCATTTTCCAGATCATTGGAAATAATTGCTGATTGCTGGTGTGTTGGTTGCACACACAGGCAAAGATTGCTTATCTCTGCACAAAATCATATTCTGACTCCTCTTCATCCTCATGTCTTTCTACCTTATTACCTGTCAGATCAGATTGCTTCAAAGTGTTATCCTTCCATTCTGAGCTGCTACACTACTTGTGAATCAAGTGGTCTGTAGTGTATTTAAACCATGTCCATCAGAGAGCTGGTAGGATGGATCCTTGCATTTATCAATGATGCAAACACCTAGAACAGACTGCAGAATAAGACTGTGCAATTTCCTAGCTTGTAAAAGGGGGAGGGGTAAACAGTATATGCATGGAGAACTGTGGGTATTATTGTGATTGGTGCTTTTATGTACATACACATTATATGCTGCATGATACTGTGTCATGCTGCACCACACCCTGTTTGAATTTGGTTCATTCTACATGGCAAGCAGAGTGTCCCTGAGAGACAAGAACCAGGCCAGCAGCATGGAGTGGTCTTCTAAAGGGATGGGTCTCAGAGCTACTATGAGGAATCGTGGAGGGACATGCTGGTGAATAACTGATTGTAGTGAGCTTCAGCCCAGCCCCTGTGAGGCATGACTGAGGACATGGGAGGTGATGGCACAGGAGAATAATATCCATGGGTATGGTGGGTTACTGTTTGAGTGACAGGTTTGTCATAGCTTGATCATCTGGAGAGATATTGGTGGCTGAAATCCAGAGTGGCTTGTCCATTGGGACAAAGTCCTCAAAAATAAAAATATTGGGATATTTGTAAAAGCATCCTAATATCTAATTGTGAGAGGTACATACCTTATGGGAATAAAAGGTTAAGGAACAAGAAAAAACCTATGTGGATAAATAGAACTGTAAAGAAAGCAATAAATGACAAACAGAAAGCATTTAAATCACTAAAACAGGAGGAGAGCGAGGAAGCATTTTTTTAACTATAAGGAAAAAAATAGAATATGTAAAAGACAAATAAAAACAGCCAAACTAGAGACCGAGAGATTAATCGGCAAAGAGAGTAAAACTAACCATAAAATGTTCTTTAATTATATAAATGGTAAAAAGTATAAACCTGAAGGTGTTGGCCCCTTACAGAGTAATGAGGGGGGAGTTGCAGAGAGCGATGAGGAGAAAGCAAAGCTACTAAATATCTTTTTCTCCACTGTATTCACTGAGGAAAATAAACTGTCAGATGAAATGCAGAATATAAAAGTAAATTTATAAAAAACCCCTTTTCTGTGATTTACTTTGATATGTATAGCCACTGACATCCGCAATCATTATCACATCATGCAGGATGTTTTTTATCCTTTTGTCTCTGTGAGTTTTGCTTAGTTTATAACATGTACCTGAAGGAGTGGCACCTTCAGGTCTGAATGCGCTCTTAGCTTATCATGAGTAGCATTCGTGTGCACTTTTGCTCTTCCTATCAAATTGAGCGTCTTGATTGCGTGGTACATATAGGTGTGTTTGCTCCTCCTCTCATTGGTTGCTGTATGCACATAGAGGTCACTAGGAGCAACACGCCTATATGTGCAGCGTCCACGCTCCTAGATATAGATGCCCAACGGCATAGTTAGGTTTAGCGTAGGACCTGCCTGACCTGAGACCACCGTGACGCTGGGTAGGTGGGCACAGATGTGTTTTGATCAAAATATATTGGCTAAGAGTCTCAGATTTTATCATATCAGAATGAGGTCTTAGTTTATACAGTATATATTGTTTGCATCCATTTTTGTGCAAAAAAAACCCCTTTTCTGTGATTTACTTTGATATGTATAGCCACTGACATCCGCAATCATTATCACATCATGCAGGATGTTTTTTATCCTTTTGTCTCTGTGAGTTTTGCTTAGTTTATAACATGTACCTGAAGGAGTGGCACCTTCAGGTCTGAATGCGCTCTTAGCTTATCATGAGTAGCATTCGTGTGCACTTTTGCTCTTCCTATCAAATTGAGCGTCTTGATTGCGTGGTACATATAGGTGTGTTTGCTCCTCCTCTCATTGGTTGCTGTATGCACATAGAGGTCACTAGGAGCAACACGCCTATATGTGCAGCGTCCACGCTCCTAGATATAGATGCCCAACGGCATAGTTAGGTTTAGCGTAGGACCTGCCTGACCTGAGACCACCGTGACGCTGGGTAGGTGGGCACAGATGTGTTTTGATCAAAATATATTGGCTAAGAGTCTCAGATTTTATCATATCAGAATAAGGTCTTAGTTTATACTTTATACAGTATATATTGTTTGCATCCATTTTTGTGCACTAAAACCCCCTTTTCTGTGATTTACTTTGATATGTATAGCCACTGACATCCGCAATCATTATCACATCATGCAGGATGTTTTTTATCCTTTTGTCTCTGTGAGTTTTGCTTAGTTTATAACATGTACCTGAAGGAGTGGCACCTTCAGGTCTGAATGCGCTCTTAGCTTATCATGAGTAGCATTCGTGTGCACTTTTGCTCTTCCTATCAAATTGAGCGTCTTGATTGCGTGGTACATATAGGTGTGTTTGCTCCTCCTCTCATTGGTTGCTGTATGCACATAGAGGTCACTAGGAGCAACACGCCTATATGTGCAGCGTCCACGCTCCTAGATATAGATGCCCAACGGCATAGTTAGGTTTAGCGTAGGACCTGCCTGACCTGAGACCACCGTGACGCTGGGTAGGTGGGCACAGATGTGTTTTGATCAAAATATATTGGCTAAGAGTCTCAGATTTTATCATATCAGAATGAGGTCTTAGTTTATACAGTATATATTGTTTGCATCCATTTTTGTGCACTAAAACCCCCTTTTCTGTGATTTACTTTAAAAGTAAATTCCCCATTAAAAATGCCCTGTCTGACCCAGGAAGAAGTAGAGCTACGTCTTAAAAAGATTAAAATGGACAAATCGCCAGGACCGGATGGCATACACCCCCGTATCCTAAGAGAATTAAGTAATGTCATCGCCAGACCCTTATTTCTGATATTTAAGGACTCTATACTGACAGGGAGTGTTCCACGGGATTGGCACATAGCAAATATGGTGCCAATATTCAAAAAGGGTCCAAAAACAGAGCCCGGGAACTATAGGCTGGTAAGTTTAACATCTGTCGTGGGTAAACTGTTTGAGGGTTTTCTAAGAGATGCTGTCTTGGAGTACCTCAATGAAAATAAGTAAATAACTCCATATCAACATGGCTTCATCAGGGATCGGTCATGTCAAACCAATTTAATCAGTTTCTATGAAGAGGTAAGTTCTGGACTGGACCGCGGCGAATCAATGGATGTCGTATATCTGGATTTCTCCAATTTTGACACGGTGCCACATAAAAGGTTAGTATATAAAATGAGAATGCTTGGCCTGGGAGAAAATGTCTGTATGTGGGTAAGTAACTGGCTCAGTGATAGAAAACAGAGGGTGGTTATTAACGGCACATATTCAGATTGGGTCACTGTCACTAGTGGGGTACCTCAGGGGTCAGTATTAGGCCCTATTATCTTCAATATATTTATTAATGATCTTGTAGAAGGCTTGCACAGTAAAATATCAATTTTTGCAGATGACACTAAACTGTGTAAAGTAATTAACACAGAAGAGGACAGTACACTGCTACAGATGGATCTGGATAGACTGGAGGCTTGGGCAGAGAGGTGGCAGATGAGGTTTAACACTGACAAATGTAAGGCCATGCATATGGGAAGGAATAATGCAAGTCACCAGTACATATTAAATGGTAAAATATTGGGTAACTCTGACATGAAAAAGGACCTAGGAATTTTAGTGAACGGCGAACTAAGCTGTAGAAACCAGTGTCAGACAGCTGCTGCCAAGGTCAATAAGATAATGGGATGCATCAAAAGAGGCATAGATGCCTGTGATGAGAACATAGTCCTGCCACTTTACAAATCACTAGTCAGACCACACATGGAGTACTGTATACAGTTCTGGGCTCCTGTGAACAAGGCAGACATAGCAGAGCTGGAGAGGGTTCAGAGGAGGGCAACTAAAGTAATAACTGGAATGGGTGGAGTACAGTACCCAGAAAGATTATCAAAATTAGGCTTATTCACTTTAGAAAAAAGACGACTGAGGGGAGATCTAATAACTATGTATAAATATATCAGGGGTCAGTACAGAGATCTCTCCCATGATCTATTTATCCCCAGGACTGTGACTGTGACGAGGGGACATCCTCTGCGTCTGGAGAGAAGAAAGTTTGTACACAAACATAGAAGAGGATTCTTTAAGGGAAGAGCAGTGAGACTATGGAACTCTCTGCCTGAGGAGGTGGTGATGGTAAGTTCACTAAAAGAGTTCAAGAGGGGCCTGGATGTATTTCTGGAGTGTAATAATATTATAGGTTATAGTTACTAGAGATGGGTCGTTGATCCAGGGAGTAATTCTGATTGCCTGATTGGAGTCAGGAAGGAATTTTTTTTCCCTAAAGTGGGGAAAATTGGCTTCTACCTCACAGAGTTTTTTTGCCTTCCTCTGGATCAACTTGTAGGAAAACAGGCCGAACTGGATGGACAGATGTCTTTTTCCGGCCTTATAAACTATGTTACTATGTTACATTGAAGGAGAGGGAGTGGGCTGCAGTCTGGAATCCATCACTCGGGGCCTAAGAAGAAGTTGTGCAGATGATCTCCTGTTGCGGATGAGTAGGTGAGCAGTTTGGCTTTACTGAGCAATGCCTGCTAGAAGCTGGTAGCTACAGCAGAGGTAAGGTTGCCCTTAGGCCTAAATTTGGGTTTTCTTTGGTCAGTCTAAAGTGTAGTGTACTAAGCCAGTTGATTATTAGGAGGGATGATTTAATGTGAACCGTGAAGATCAAGGTTTAAATTAACAGACATTGCCATCCTGTCCTAAGTCAGAAGTGGAATGTGTCATCAGAATATGACCTATTGTTTAAATTTATTTTATAAATTTATATTTATTTTAAATTTTCCACGTCAATATATTTAAACAAAAAACATAAAATCCTGCAGTTTTTGCACTGGCCACTAAGTCTAAAGATAAGCGCCAATTCTTGGTCTGTAAAGATCACTTTACTGCAGTTATCTTCTTATCATTAGAATGGCATATATGACCTCCGTATATGGCCTCCGTATATGGCCGTATATATCCTCCGTATAAGCTCTGACAATCATAGTAGGTGATTGTCAGAGCTTATTTATTCTTTCCTTGTACAATGACCGCTGCACAGGTCACACAGCATTTCTAGAAAACTCTCCCATAGAAGTCTGTGAGGTCTCCTCCTGTCCACTGTGTCTATGGACCATGTAGCTGCCATAAAGCAATTTTCTTAATGCTTTCTAAATACTGTTAAGAACAGCTCAGTCAAGATGGCCGCCCCCATAATCATGTTCAGGAGATAAAATAAATAAATCTATCAGAAAATAAAAACATATTAGAAAAACTAACGTGTTACTATCTGGTTTTAACTGGCAGAAAAACAAATTGGTGACACATTCCCTTTAAAGGAAGCTAATGATCTCAAGGCCAAAGGAGCAAAGACTACACCCTGTTCTTTACCTAGCAGTAGATATTAAGTGGAATCCTGTGTAAAATAACACAGTCTTGAGAAAGGGGTGTTTTTATGTAGAAAACAGGGATCCGAGACAAAGATGGAGACATTACCGTTGTATACGCTTTATATTCTGGATTTTTTTTGTTCGCGTACTTAAAGGGGTATTCCCATCTCACACATGTAGTTTGTATAGTTAGATATAGCCATACCAATATTATTACTAATAGAATGTATTTATATAAAATGTACCGTTTAGAAGATTTGCCTATTTGTATTTCCATTGTCCCACACGCATCAGTCAGGCCGTTGCCCCTAGTTACGGCCACCGTGGCCATGTAGTAGTGGTGGCCGGCTTGCTCTTGTTCTAACCCGCTCTGAGGTAACTGCTGTATTGTGAACGCACATTACATGAACATGAGGAGACACATCTTGGAGTTTTAGCATTTTTGTCTGCGCTTCCAAAACGCAGAGAAACTGATCCTGTTCCAAGATCAATTCATCTCTATGGAGCAGGATCCGTTTATAAAGTCTGGGTTTTGGACGGATCCTGACCATTGGGTATAGGACTGGTAGCGTCCAAAACGCAGATGTGAAAGTGCCCTAAGATGTGTGTCCACATGGTCATGCAATGTGCGTTCACAATAC
Organism: Rhinella marina; assembly: GCA_900303285.1. NCBI lineage: Eukaryota > Metazoa > Chordata > Amphibia > Anura > Bufonidae > Rhinella > Rhinella marina. The sequence goes on along the minus strand of ONZH01018584.1, from coordinate 13,645 downwards.
AGCAGTTACCTCAGAGCGGGTTTGAAAAGGTGCAAGCCGGCCACCACTACTACATGGCCACGGTGGCCGTAACTAGGGGCAAAGGCCTGACTGGTGTGTGTGGGACAATGGAAATACAAATAGGCAAATCTTCTAAACGGTACATTTTATATAAATACATTCTATTAATAATAATTTTGGTATGGCTATATCTAACTGTACAGACTACATGTGTGAGATGGGAATACCCCTTTAAGGCTATGTAGAGTTGTGAAGCTACAGTAACAGTGATGTCTATGGAGTCCACTGTGGGGACCACATAACATGCTGTTTCATGCATTATTTTTGCTCAGGATCCCTTACAAAAATCTATTCCTCTCTCCCCTTTGTTCTTTATTTCTTGCAGTATTCTCCTAATAGTTTATATTGTGTCTTCAGATTTCACCCACACATATGAAGCCCCTGGGTGCGGTTCTTTGAGTGCCTTCATAATGCCCCAGGCTGCCATAATAACCGATTAGAAGCTCCGATTGGAGGACAGAAGTAGCCCTCTCCCTTTGTCTAACCAATCAGATGCCATGGTCATAATTGATCACAATATCTAAGGGGTTAAATTACTAGGATCTGATCTAATCCTGGTCAAGTTCAACTACATTACACAGCCATCACCTGCCGCACATGGAGTGTGAGCTCAGCTCGTGAGCCCGATCCATACATCCTTTACATGCAAATAACATGCAGTTACATCATTTTCCATTAAGGGGCTAAGCACGATGCAGGTAGCAGTTAGAAATTTGGTGGCAGTTGCTCACTGATGAGAAATAGCAGGTGTTTCCCTTTAAATCTCCTTACATGTTAATGGACAGTTACCAAGCCCGTGTATCTCAGGCTCAAGATCCACTCACAATTTACTTCTCCAAGTCTGCGGCACAGGCGAACGGTTGTTCTACCCACAATTGTGTGCAGTCTTAACCCCTCCCCCCCCAACAACTACTTCTATAGACCTCAGTTTTAGTAAAGATTCACTTGACATCCCAAAATGTTGCTCTTTAGCAGGCCTGCAGGACTACTAATCAACTGACCCACTGACTAGCAGCTCTTATGGAAGGGATGACACAGAAGACAGGGAGCATGCTCCGTCAGTCCTAGCACCAACATTCCCTCATCACAGTACCCTATTTAGCCACTGCACACTGCTTTGCCACCAAATGACCTCAAATGGCAAAACACTAACATTTTTATCAGGCAACCATTTCTCCCTCAGACGAAATGATGAACATAACCATTGAATACACTTTCCAGCTTAGAGGAACCTGCCTCATAAACCTTCCTGAAACATGGAACCCAGAGCAGTTATTCCTCACAGCCATCTTGCATCAGGTGGACGCCGAAACAACCCCCACCCCCCTCCATAACCCCTAACAACTTCCACCTACCACCAAAGTAAACGTGCTCAATATAGCAAATATATATATATATATATATATATATATATATATATATATATTGTGCCATCTTCTTTTCCTTTTAAAAGAACACATAATACTAAACATTTCCCATAAATAGATGTACCACACAAGACAATAAACTGAGTATCGAGGCCACCATGGTTCCTGTGAAAAAAAAAGAACTCATAACATAAGCAATTATATGCATATCACATTTCGCAAGTCTAGCATTTCTAAAGGGAGTTCTTCCCACGCCTTACATATACTAAATTGCCAAAAGTACATTTACTTATTTCACACATATTTGAAAAAAAGTATATTCAATTTACAGTATAGGGAAGATCTAATTATAGGTAAGGTGACTGAAAACGTGCAAAGAGGAATTTGAGGTCTTGATCACACTAACCAATAGGAGTTCAATATAACGTACCAGCAAAAGTGCTATATATAGGAATTTCCTAGCGGCAAACTGGATTAAAGGAAATGTGTCACCATTTATTTTCCTGCCAGTTAAAACCAGATAGTAACACATATCATTTTTTAATTGTTTTTTATTTTCTGATTGCAGATGTTTTTATTCCTTTTCCTGAACATGATTATGGGGATGACCATCTTGCCTGAGCTGTTCCTAACATCATTTAGAAAGCATTCAAAGAATTGCTTTCCGGCAGCCCCATGGGCCATTGAAACAATGGACCGGAGGGGACCTCATTGACTTCTATGGGGGAGTTTTCTAGACATGCTGTGTGACCTGTGCAGAGATCATTTTACAAGGAAAGAATAGATAACCTCTGACAATCACCTCTATTGTGAATGGTGAATTCTGTCTTAGGCTAGTTTCACACTAGCGTTTATATATTCCGGTATTGAGTTCCGTCATAGGGGCTCAATACCGGAATAAAACGCTTCAGTTTTGTCCCCATTCATTGTCAATGGGGACAAAACTGAACTGAAGACAACGGAATGCTCCTGAAAGCATTCCGTTCAGTCTTCAGACCGGAGAGCAAACCGCAACATGCTGCGGTTTGCTCTCCGGTCCAGGCATCCGCACCTAAATGGATCCGGAATGACCCCCAATGCAAGTCAATGGGGACGGATCCGTTTGGTGTGGACACACTTGTAAACGGATCCGTCCTCCATTGACTTTCAATAGAGGTTATTCCGGATCCGTTTAAAAGCTAATACAACCGGATCCGGAATTACGGATCCACAAGGTTGTATTACTCAGTACGGATCCGGCGGGTCCCTTCACCCGCCGGATCCGTACTAACGATAGTGTGAAAGAGGCCTTAAAGCTATACACAGAGGTGACATCATTACAGGCAGGATTGGAATGACAGATAAACAGGTTACTGCAGTAAAGTTACCTGTTTATCTGTCAGGGGCACTTATTATTAGGACCAAGAAAATTAAAAATAACATCATCAAAAATTCTCCTTCCCAATCTTCACTTTATTAATACGGCAGAAGTCGGTCTTTAAAGATGGTTCCTGCTTGCGAGCGCCATCCAGCAGACACCCTGGGATAATGTCTGTGATTGGCGATAATGCTGATCACAGGAATTTAGCCCTTCAGATGCCATGGTCAAATGTAACCATGGCATCTGAGAGTGCAAAACCCAGAAGCGCTGCACTTCTGGCCCTGGAACAGTTTCCCCACACAACAATTGACTGCTGAAACTCCAATGCCTTTCACAGGTATATTCTAATGTAGGCCTGTAGGTGGCCTGCAGCACTAGATTGCAATATACTGAATCTTTTATTTGTCAATAGATGTATTTCCATTGAGATATAAAAGTAGCAATCTAACAATTACATGATCTTTGGCCCTTAAGGCCTAAAAAAAAGTAGAAAAAAGTAAAAAAAAGTTTTAAAAAATATAAAAATTAAAAAATATATAAAAATTAAAATCACCTCCCTTTTACCAGAATAAAAATAAACAATGAAAAAATAACCATCATAAGTATGCTGTGTTCAAAAATGCTCATATTATTAAAATATAAAAATATTTATCCCATACAGCAAACAAGGTAACAGAAAAAAACATCAAAATGGCCGATCCAACATTTTTTTGTCACTTTACCTCCCAGAAAATTGAAAAAAGATTGACCAAAAAGTAACACACACCAAAATCATATAAATAAAAACTACATTGGCATTCAAAAAATGTGCTCTGTAGACATAATTATGAAAAAAAGTTATGGGGGTCAAAATATGGTGAAATTAATTTTTTATAAAGTTTTTATTTTTTTTAAGTATCAAAACATATGAAACTATATAAATGTGGTATCACCATAATTATACTGACCTGAAGAATAAAGGTCATGAGTAAGTTTTACTGCATAGGGAACATGGTTGAAACAAAACTCATAAAACTGTGACAGAATTGTTTTTTTTTTTTTGTTTCTTTTTTTTTTTTTTTTTTCAATTTCGCCCATTTGGATTTTTTTCAGCTTCCCATTACTTTGTATAAAATAATAAATGGTGCCATTAGAAAGTACAACTTGTTTAGCAAAAATACAAGCCCTAAATCATCTATGTGACTGTAAAAATAAAATAGTTATGGAAAACAGGGAGTGAAAAACAAAAATGCAAAAATGGAAAATAGCCAGGGGTAGAAGGAGTTAACCAATAGATGAGCTTCTAGAAACATAGTAACATAGTTTACAAGGCCGAAAAAAGACATCTGTCCATCCAGTTCGGCCTATATTCCTACAAGTTGATCCAGAGGAAGGCAAAAAAAAACCCTGTGAGGTAGAAGCCAATTTTCCCCACTTTAGGGGAAAAAATTCCTTCCCGACTCCAATCAGGCAATCAGAATTACTCCCTGGATCAACGACCCATCTCTAGTAACTATAACCTGTAATATTATTACACTCCAGAAATACATCCAGGCCCCTCTTGAACTCTTTTAGTGAACTTACCATCACCACCTCCTCAGGCAGAGAGTTCCATAGTCTCACTGCTCTTACAGTAAAGAATCCTCTTCTATGTTTGTATACAAACCTTCTTTCCTCCAGGCGCAGAGGATGTCCCCTCGTCACAGTCACAGTCCTGGGGATAAATAGATCATGGGAGAGATCTCTGTACTGACCCCCTGATATATTTATACATAGTTATTAGATCTCCCCTCAGTCGTCTTTTTTCTAAAGTGAATAAGCCTAATTTTGATAATCTTTCTGGGTACTGTAGTCCACCTATTCCAGTTATTACTTTAGTTGCCCTCCTCTGAACCCTCTCCAGCTCTGCTATGTCTGCCTTGTTCACAGGAGCCCAGAACTGTACACAGTACTCCATGTGTAGTCTGACTAGTGATTTGTAAAGTGGCAGGACTATGTTCTCATCACGGGCATCTATGCTTTTTTTGATGCAACCCATTATCTTATTGGCCTTGGCAGCAGCTGTCTGACACTGGTTTCTACAGCTTAGTTTGCTGTTCACTAAAATTCTTAGGTCCTTTTCCATGTCAGAGTTACCCAATATTTTACCATTTAGTATGTACTGGTGACTTGCATTATTCCTTCCCATATGCATAACCTTACATTTGTCAGTGTTAAACCTCATCTGCCACTTCTCTGCCCAAACCTCCAGTCTATCCAGATCCATCTATAGCAGTGTACTGTCCTCTTCTGTGTTAATTACTTTACACAGTTTAGTGTCATCTGCAAAAATTGATATTTTACTGTGCAAGCCTTCTACAAGATCATTAATAAATATATTGAAGAGAATAGGGCCCAATACTGACCCCTGTGGTACCCCACTAGTGACAGTGACCCAATCTGAATATGTGCCGTTAATAACTACCCTCTGTTTTCTATCACTGAGCCAGTTCTTACCCACATACAGACATTTTCTCCCAGGCCAAGCATTCTCATTTTATATACTAACTAGAGATGAACGAACATGCTCGTCCGAGCTTGGTGCTCGTTCGAGCATTAGGGTATTTGCATATGCTCGCTACTCAGACGAGCATATCGCGATCCTCGAGGAAATGGCAACTTCCTCTTCCTGCGTGTTAGCCGCCTTTTTTCAGCCAATCAACATGCAGGAGAGTCTTTTGTACCTCCTAGCATCACGTGGGGCCCCTACAAGTCGATAGCAGGGATTGGCTGGCCAGATCAGATGACCTAGGAATATAAGAATCTGGTCCCGTGCTGCTCGCGTCATACGCCATCTGCATGAGATTAGTGATAGAGCTGCTGTCTGTCAGGGAGAGTGTTAGGGCCTGAATTTAGTTGTTGGTTAGGCAGGAATCACCCACAAAGAACCCAACAGCCCTTCTAAGGGCTACAAGCACGTTTTTGTTTTTTTTTGGTCTCCTCCTGGCTGCTGGCTGGGACTTGTAGTGCAACTACCGCCATCTTGGCTGCACACTGTGCAATGGTGGCAGAAAGGGGACAGCACATGGTCCACACAGACCCCAATGAAATTGCCCAAAGTCCTCTCAGTACTCATTTTTGCTGCTGCTGTACCTTGGCTTGCTGGGATCTGTAGTGCAGTCTAGGGAATACGTTTTGTCACTCAGTTATATAAACTACAGTCCAGTGAACAATTGTGAGGTGTGCGATACACTTGCCGCAGTCTAGAGAATAATTTTTTCACTCAATTATATAAACTACAGTCCAGTGAACAATTGTGAGGTGTGCGATACACTAGCCGCAGTCTAGAGAATCATTTTTTTTCACTCAATTATATAAACTACAGTCCAGTGAACAATTGTGAGGTGTGCGATACACTAGCCGCAGTCTAGAGAATAATTTTTTTCACTCAATTATATAAACTACAGTCCAGTGAACAATTGTTTTGTGTGCAATACACTAGCCGCAGTCTAGAGAATATTTTTTTTTCACTCAATTATATAAACTACAGTCCAGTGAACAATTGTGAGGTGTGTGATACACTAGCCACAGTCTAGAGAATATTTTTTTTCACTCAATTATATAAACTACAGTCCTGTGAACAATTGTGAGGTGTGCGATACACTAGCCGCAGTCTAGAGAATAATTTTTTTCACTCAATTATATAAACTACAGTCCAGTGAACAATTGTGAGGTGTGTGATACACTTGCCGCAGTCTAGAGAATAATTTTTTTCACTCAATTATATAAACTACAGTCTAGTGAACAATTGTGAGGTGTGCGATACACTAGCCGCAGTCTAGAGAATACGTTTTTATTCTCAGTTATATAAACTACAGTCCAGTGCAAAATTGAGTGGTTTGCGGTGCAATAGCTGGAGTCTAAAGACTACATTTTTTTGCCTCAGATAGTAATTCTACTGTCTACTGAATATGGTTTTGGCCTCAGATATTAACTCGACAGTTTGGTGAATATACAAAATGTTGAACCCAAGGGCTAAAGGTCGAGGACGTGGGCGTGGGCATTCAAATAGTGTAGGGGGCAGAGGCCGTGGTCCTGGGCAGGGTGACACTGTACATGCTGATGAGGGAACAGTGGAACGCCGCAGAGTTTCGCTCCCTAGCTTCATCTCGCAACTTACTGGGTCACGTGGTACACCACTATTGAAACCACAACAATGCGAACAGGTGATGACGTGGATAGCGGACAATGCGTCCAGTAATTTATCCACCACCCAGTCTTCCACGCAGTCCACCCACACTAGCCAAGGGAGTAGACCTCTGTCTCCTCCAGCTCAACCTCCTTCCCCCCAGCCTGCCCCCCCACGGAAAGTATGGATTCAGATCAGGCATACTCACAGGAACTCTTTTCAGGACCCTACCCAGAGACACAAACCACTGCTCAAGAGCAACCTGAGCAGTTGCTCTGTCCCGATGCCCAGAATTTAGAACTTTCACAGTCTGTGGGTGATGAGAGTGTGGACTTAGTGCAAGTAGTGCGTGAAGAGGTGTCGGATGATAATGATGATGATGATGAGACACGGTTGTCAGACAGTGACGTTGTTGTTGTCAGGGCAGTAAGTCCGAGGGGGGAGCAGAGTGAGGAATCAGAGGAAGAGCTGGTGGATGATGAGGTGACTGACCCGAGCTGGGTTGGTAATCCAACTCAAGACAGTGCTTCTGAGGGGGAGGCAAGTGCAGCACCAGAACAGGTTGGAAGAGGCAGTGGGGTGGCCAGAGGGAGAAGCAGGGCCAGAGCAGGTAGATCAGCAACTGTTTCACTGAGTCAAGCTCCCGTGCCGAGGCCTAGATGTTCACAAGTCTGGAGGTTTTTTAAAGAAAGTGAGGATGTGGTATGCAACCTGTGCTACACCAGGAACAGCAGGGGAGCCACCACTACCAGCCTAACCACTACCAGCATGCGCAGACATATGAGTGCTAAACACCCGACTCAGTGGAACCAAGGCCGTTCACCGCCTGCGGGTCACACCACTGCCCCTTCCCCTGTGTCACATGCTGGCTCGGCGAGTCAACCCCCCGCCCAGGACCCCGGCACGAGCGCCTCCCGCCCTACAACCACCCCTTCATCTCCACGATCCTCCACAACCTCCACCAATGTGTCCCAGCGCATCGTTCAGCTGTCTTTGCAGCAGACATTTGAGCGCAAGCACAAATACAATTCCAGCCACCCACATGCACAAGCCCTAAACGTCCACATCTCCAAATTGTTGAGCCTGGAGATGCTGCCCTATAGACTGGTAGAGACTGAGGCTTTCCGCAACCTGATGGCGGTGGCTGTCCTTCGGTACTTGGTCCCCAGCCGCCACTATTTTTCCCGATGTGCCGTCCCAGCCCTACACCAGCACGTGTCAGAGAACATCATCCGTGCCCTGACCAACGCAGTTAGTGATAAGGTCCACCTAACCACGGACACGTGGACAAGTTCTGCCGGGCAGGGACACTATATCTCACTGACGGCACATTGGGTTAACTTGGTGGAGGCTGGGACCGAGTTTGACCCTGGGGCCGCTCATGTACTGCCCACACCGAGTATTGGGGGGCCTACCTCGGTCACAGTTTCTCAGATGTACTATGCCTCTTCCTCGAACCCCTCCTCCTCCTCCGAATTACCATCTGTGGGCATGGTGCCTTCAGTCAGTAGCTCTAGGCGCAGCAGCAGTGCCGTGGCTAAGCGCCAGCAGGCGGTGCTCAAACTGCTGAGCTTAGGTGACAAAAGGCACACCGCCCAAGAGCTCTTACAGGGCATCACGGTGCAGACCGATCTGTGGCTGGCACCGCTGAACCTCAAGCCAGGCATGGTTGTTTGTGACAACGGGCGTAACCTGGTGGCGGCTCTGCAACTCGGCAGACTGACACATGTGCCATGCCTGGCCCACATGTTCAATCTCATAGTTCAGCGGTTCCTCAAGACATACCCCAATTTGTCAGATTTGCTCACCAAGGTGCGCCCCATCTGTGCGCATTTCCGCAAGTCAAGCACAGATGCTGCAACTCTCAGGGCAGCGCAGCGGCGCCTACAACTGCCAGCTCACCAACTGTTGTGCGACTTGCCCACGAGATGGAATTCGACATTAAACAAGTTATCCAGAGTTTACCAGCAGAGCAGAGCGATTGTAGACTGCCAGATGTCAACTTCCACAAGAACTGGTAGTCAGGTCAGTCAGATTCCTCAAGTCTACAATGAGGAGTGGACGTGGATGTCTGATATCTGCCAGGTGTTGAGCAACTTTGAGGAGTCAACACAGATGGTCTGCGGCAATGCCGCCATTATCAGCCTCACCATCCCACTGCTTTGCCTGTTGAAAAACTCACTGCTCAGCATGAAGTCAGAAGCTTTGCGCTTGTCACAGGAGATGGGGGAAGAAGATACGTCGCTTGATAGCCAGAGCACCCTCCGGTCTGTTTCTCAGCACGTATTGGAGGAGGGGGATGAGGATGAGGAGAAAGGGGAGGAGAATGTTGGCGAGACAGGGTACCAATGCTCAGTCCTTCTTAACTCTTGAGCTTGTATGGGCTGAAGAGGAGGAGGAGGAGGAAATGGTGAGTCAGGCCAGTGAGGAGAGGGAATTCTTGCGTGTTGGGACTCTGGCGCACATGGCAGACTTCATGTTAGGCTGCCTATCCCGTGACCCTCGCGTTAGAAGCATTTTTTCAAACACCGATTACTGGGTGTTCACTCTCCTGGACCCACGGTACAAGCAGAACCTTTCCACTCTCATCCCTGCAGAGGAAAGGAGTATGAGAGTGAATAGATATCAACAGGCCTTGGTGCACAAGCTGAAACAATCCTTCCCATCTGACGCCGCTAGCGGCAGAGGGCATGGTTCTGTGGGCCAAGTAGCGGGGGAGAGGAGCCGAGCAGGCAGCTTGTCCAGCACTGGCAGGGGAACGCTCTCCAAGGCCTTTGCCAGTTTTATGTCACCCCAGCAAGACACTGTCACCTGTCCCCAGTCTAGGCAGAGTAGGGGGGAGCTGTACAGAAAGATGGTGAGGGAGTACCTAGCTGACCATACCAACGTCCGGACTGATCACTCTGCTCCATACAACTACTGGTTTCAAAGCTGGACACGTGGCCTGAACTGTCGCTGTACGCCTTGGAGGTGCTGGCCTGCCCTGCCGCTAGCGTGTTGTCAGAGCGGGTATTCAGTGCAGCTGGTGGCGTCATCACCGATAAGCGTACACGCCTGTCAACTGACAGCGCTGACAGGCTGACGCTTATTAAAATGAACAAAGCCTGGATTTCACCGGAATTCAAATCTCCTCCGGGGGAAAGCAGCTAAAGAATAAGATTCCTTATGTATCCGATTCCTCTCCACTCCTCTACTCCTCCTCCTTCTCTTCATTGCCAAACGCTGACCCAAAAGGGAATTTTTTAGAGGGCCAACTGGCACTCTTTTAAGGCAATGTTTCCGGAGGGCCACCTACAGGCCCTCTCTCCAAACAATTTTTCCGGAGAGTCAACTACAGACACTCTAAAACCATTTTTCATGAGTGTCAACTACAGACACTCTAAAACAATTTTTCAGGAGCGTCAACTACAGACACTCTAAAACAATTTTTCAGTATCGTCAACCACAGACACAAAAAAAAATTTTTTTCGGAGGGTCGACTTCACACACTCCAAAAAATATTTTTTGGGAGGCTCACCTACAGCCATTTGACTGCAATCTCAATCCCATCTTGGTTGCACGCTGTTAGGGCCTCAATTTGGATGTTGGTTAGGCAGGAATCATCCCCAAAGAACCCAACAACCCTTCTAAGGGCTACAAGCACGTCTGCTGCTGGCTGGGACTTGTAGTGCAGCTACCGCCATCTTGGCTGCACGCTGTGCACTGGTGGTAGAAGGGACAGCACGTGGTCCACACAGACCCAAAAGAAATTGCCCTCTCAGTACTCATTTTTGCTGCTGCTGCACCTTGGCTTGCTGGGTTCTGTAGTGCAGTCTAGTGAATACGTTTTTTTCTCTCAGTGATATACACTACAGTCCAGTGGACAATTATGTAGTGTACTGTACATTAGCGTCAGTCTAGGTAATACGTTTATTTTCTCAGTTATATATTATACATGCAGCGACAAATTGAGTGCTTTGCGGTACTAAAGCCGCCATCTAAACACTACGTTTCCTGGGCCACGTAGTCCTGGGCAGGGTGACAGGGTGACACAGTACATGCTGATGAGGGAGCAGTGGAACGCCGCAGAGTTTCGCTCCCTAGCTTCATCTCGCAACTTACTGGGTCACGTGGTACACCACTATTGAAACCACAACAGTGCGAACAGGTGATGATGTGGATAGCGGACAATACGTCCAGTAATTTATCCACCAGACCTCTGGCTCCTCCAGCTCAACCTCCTTCTCCCCAGCCTGCCCCCCCCACGGAAAGTATGGATTCAGATCCGGCATACTCACAGGAACTCTTTTCAGGACCCTACCCAGAGACACAAACCACTGCTCAACAGCAACCTGAGCAGTTGCTCTGTCCCGATGCCCAAAATTTAGAACTTTCGCAGTCTGTGGGTGATTAGTGCAAGAAGTGCGTGAAGAGGTGTCGGATGATGATGATGATGATGATGAGACATGGTTGTCAGACAGTGATGTTGTTGTCAGGGCAGTAAGTCGGAGGGGGGAGCAGAGTGAGGAATCGGAGGAAGAGCTGGTGGATGATGAGATGACTGACCCGAGCTGGGTTGGTAATCCAACTCAAGACAGTGCTTCTGAGGGGGAGGCAAGTGCAGCACCAGAACAGGTTGGAAGAGGCAGTGGGGTGGCCAGAGGGAGAAGCAGGGCCAGAGCAGGTAGATCAGCAACTGTTTCACTGAGTCAAGCTCCCGTGCTGAGGCCTAGATGTTCACAAGTCTGGAGGTTTTTTAAAGAAAGTGAGGATGTGGTGTGCAACCTGTGCTACACCAGGATCAGCAGGGGAGCCACCACTACCAGCCTAACCACTACCAGCATGCGCAGACATATGAGTGCTAAACACCCGACTCAGTGGAACCAAGGCCGTTCACCTCCTGCGGGTCACACCACTGCCCCTTCCCCTGTGTCACATGCTGGCTCGGCAAGTCCAGCCCCCGCCCAGGACCCCGGCACGAGCACCTCCCGCCCTAAAACCACCCCTTCACCTCCACGATCCTCCACAACCTCCACCAATGTGTCCCAGCGCATCGTTCAGCTGTCTTTGCAGCTGACATTTGAGCGCAAGCGCAAATACAATTCCAGCCACCCACATGCACAAGCCCTAAACGTCCACATCTCCAAATTGTTGAGCCTGGAGATGCTGCCCTATAGACTGGTAGAGACTGATGCTTTCCACAACCTGATGGCGGTGGCTGTCCCTCGGTACTTGGTCCCCAGCCACCACTATTTTTCCCGATGTGCCGTCCCAGCCCTACACCAGCACGTGTCACAGAACATCATCCGTGCCCTGACCAACACGGTTAGTGATGAGGTCCACCTAACCATGGACACGTGGACAAGTGCTGCCGGGCAGGGACACTATATCTCCCTGACGGCACATTGGGTTAACTTGGTAGAGGCTGGGATCGAGTCTGACCCTGGGGCCACTCATGTAATGCCCACACCGAGGATTGCGGGGCCTACCTCGGTCACGGTTTCTCAGACTTATTATGCCTCTTCCTCCAACCCCTCCTCCTCCTCTTCGCACAGAAACACTGAGCCAACAGGCAATGTTTCTGAGGGCCAACTGGCGCTCTATACAAACAATGTTTACGGAGGGCCACCTACAGGCCCTCTCTCCAATAAATTTTTTAGTAGCGTCAAATACAGACACTCAAAAAAAACAATTTTACGTGAGGGAGTGTCTCCCCGTCTGCAACAATTTTACATCATGTTCAGTCAGGCTATCTGTAGGTACACCACCTCTGTCATCCGCAGAAGCGGCCACTATGAGGAAGGCCACGGCAAGAACATCCCCTTTTCAATTGAGAACAAGTGGAGACTTGTAGGAGGATGACACTTTTCTTCGCAGTGGATTCACCTTCCCCTTTATCATTGCCAGACAACAGTTGGTGAAAAAGTAATTGGCAATGATGAAGAAAATGTAACGGTGCAGTGGACCGTCTGTGAAGCAAACCTATATATTCCCACCATGCCAGCCATGGGTTGTACATAAACTAATAACAGGAAAACAAAAAAAATATTTTACAGGAGGGTCAACTTCGGACACTCCAAAACAAATTTTTGGGAGGCTCACCTACAGACATTTGACTGCAATCTCAGTCTGACCAAGGCATTGGTGGTGTCACTGCCATGCTGTGTCAGGCTAAATTTTTGGGTGCTTCACCTGCCACCTGAGTCTAACTTGGTCACTATGGGTTCACCGCCATGCTGTGTCAGGCTACATTTTTGGGAGGTTCACCTTCTACCTCAATCTAACTTGGTCACTTGTTGGTGTCACTACGCTGTCACCATGCTGTGTCAAGCTTATGCCTGCGTCGTGGGGTGGGGAATAGCACAGCAGTGCCAGCATGAGCAGTGGTGTCACCTGCTGGTGGTGATGGACCTTCGTTGCACCTAGTTGGGTGCTTTCCTAACATGTGCCAGCACATATGCCTTGCCCATCTTGGTCTGGGTCAGCACAATTGTCTTGAGGGTCACCACCAGGCTGTTGCCCAGAATTTGGCATAATGGTACGATTAGGCAGCCTCAGAGGCATACATGCATGCTGCCCCTGCTGTTTCCTGTCCATTTCCGTGGTGTTTCCATCATTTTCTGAGGTTTCCAGGTTTTCAACGCAACCTTCCCTATGCAGAGCTCTGGTCCCCTGCAAAAAATGCTCGAGTCTCCCCAATTGACTTCAATGGGGTTCGTTATTCGAAACGAG